>DWGW01000868.1:0-12891 GCA_018247775.1 Udranomia orcinus
CACTATAGTAATACCTACTCACTATAAATAAATATACAAAGACTGTATATATACAAAGAATACAATATACAAAGAATGTATTTAATTTTGAAAAGGAATATAAGTGGTTCCTTCACTTTCGCCCATGGATCTGTAAATAATCCGAGACAGGATTGAAGTTATTTCCTAAGTCGACTACAAATGCTATAGTATCCCTAAAGACTAAGTTGGAACGCCTCGGTTAAGCGCGTCCCTTACACACATTTCAGATCAAGAGCCAACTTCAGAAGCACTTCAGTCTGCTCGAGCTCTGATTCAATGCGGAGTAGACGAGGAACGGTTGACAGTAGACCATAAAGTAGTAGCACATAACCAACTCATTCATACCGAGAGTCCCGGGAAAAAAATATACAGCAAGATCATGTCATGGCCTGACTGGAAACAAGATGTTACCGAAATTAAGAAAAGGGTACGTTTTTTTTGTGTTAAAATTTGACATAATATTTTTGTCTTTGAGGCCACATATTTCGCCGTGAACCCTCAATGTCGTGCTTACATTGTAGCACTCACACTTAATGTATATACATATATACTATTCGATGCCAAGTACAACAAGTATATTTATCCAGTGTTTATTAATGAATGCAATCACATAACAATTAATCTTAAGTATTACCACATGAATTATCATTTTTTGCAAATAAAGTACCTATAATTGTAAACAGTAAACATTCCATGGCCGTGATGATTTTAATAATTAAAGACAATTGACTGTTTGACAATTCTATGAAACAAGCATATTTCTTCGTCTTACTTTTAAGATCTCCTGCACTCTTACGTAGTCGAATTATTGTACAGTTTTTTCCCATATCTTCCTTCACATACATGTCTTCTTCTGTTTACCCAAATTGTTGCTATCATATTTGTTTTAGGCTATCAATGAAACAGAACAGTTAAATGAAACAAGTACAGATAAACCTAAATCGACGGACACCAAAAAGTTCGAAACGAACGATCTGGTATTGACGACGCCAAAACAAATTGACTTCCTTTCCAACGTAAGGTAATATGAATTTACTAGGCTGATTTTTGTCTACTATTTATCCGACTTCAAAAAAGAAGGAGGTTATCAATTCAACATGTGTATTTTTATGTACAGTACTTCATTATTTATGACCCGATTTGGATTTTTTTTACTTAAAGGTTATACGATTGGTCCCATTGTGGTTAAAACCCTGTTCTGATCATGGGATCCATGAGGAATTAACGGAACTCCTCAAATATTATAGGCACACATATAAAAAAAGTTGTGTATTTAGTAATAAATGAAGCATTTGCATCCAGGAAATAAAGTTTGATGAAGTGGAACTGATGATGAACGTCACAAATGATCATCGGAACTTCTCAATGGGTAGTAATAAGATAATAAAAATAACATAAAATAAAAAAATAAAAATAAAATATCTCTTAAGATAGTTAAGTGACTACCCTAAAGCAAATTTGAACAAATGTTTCTATTAAGAATAATATCACAAATGTATATACAATGTTTCCATCGAACTGATCTGATGATAAAGCCTTAAGCTGGGCTCCAAATTAAAAAAATGTATTCTACCCATGTTTGGGCTTATTGGAATCATCATGTACTTTGGCTGTGCATAATTTTTATGGTAACATCTCGCATTCAAATTGTTGCACGCCGATCGTATGTTATTTGTGGCCTTCATTGTAAATAAAAAAATAGATATCATATCTTTGTTATGCAAAAGTCTTTAGAAGGATACGGCTTGCAATTTATGGGATGAGCTATTTTTAATATGCTTAAAGGAGTTGGGTGGCTCTGACTCCAAAAATAATCAATGCAAATGCAATATTTTTTTCTTTTTAGTGCATTCCTTCGCATATTTTGTAGTCGGTTCTTTTTTTGTTAAAACTTTTATTTATTTACGTTAACGTATACCTTAATACCTTATGTTCGCATTTAAGGAAATTATAATACTAATAATGTACTACAAATATTAAACAGTTATATGCCTACTATCTACAAGAAAATTCACTAAATTTATGTAGTTTATGTTTTTAGGGATGATATTGCGCAATTAATAGATAATTTACGCGCTATAGCGATGGAAACCCTGAAAACGGCTGACGATTTATCGCATAGTCTCAAAACCTTAGCAAGTATGTTGCTTGATAAACTAACATCTGGTCTGACGAAAGCAAAACAAGTGACTAGTATTATAAAAATTGTGGTAAGTACATTTATAACAAACCCGTTGAATGTATGACACAAATACTAACAATTATATTGAAATGATAAAAGTAACAAAATTTTAATTTGTAATTAAGGGTGACTTTACTGGCAGAGCTACAATTCTATAGAGGATAAAACTATTTGCTGAGTTGTAAGTAAACTGTGAAGTTATATTTCAAGTATCTAAAAAAAATTCAAATTACAGCCACTTACTCGACAACGAAATAGTCTAGAAGACAAAGAAACTGCTATACGAGCCTGTACTGATGAGAAAGTCAAGGAAATTGAGGACACGATCAAACATCTTAGCACATTGTCTTCTGATGCTATAAATTACAGCAAATCTGCTGTGCAGGATACGAAGAATTGCACTGAACTTAATTTTGGAATTCAACCAAACACCGAAGCTTGTCTCGACTCGGCCTCCAGGAGGATTCGGTCCGCGATTACCACTCGCCAAACGGAAATCAATGTTGCCGTAAGTATTTCGTACATGTGTTCATTTTACGTGTCTAAGAAATGGTTACGAACATTTTCTTTCTGTTTGTTCAACAATAAACTATACTATATATTTTTTTAAATGTCCTCCTTAAAGTTTATATTTATCCTTAAAGTAATTTAACAAAAGCAAAGTTTTTGTGACGGATAACTGTTTGTGGAGAATTCTTTTTTTTCATTTCGTTTTTTATTTATCACTGTTAGCTCGTTTGATTTTGCTCAAGTTTTTATTCATAACGTTTAAATTCATTAACGGATTTCGATATAGCTAAGAGACATTTTCGGAAAGCGGCTTCAATTGAGAAGATCCGGCAAGTAAATCAGGGCTTGTCTTTTTTGTCTTTTGATTATATGTATAATTTGTATATAATTTTATTTTCATTTATTTTTTCAGCGCATGCAGATTATAACTGGTCTCGATAACTTGAAAGCGGCATTTCAACTTTGTTCTGAAAAATACGTGCTCGACAATGCTCATCTACCATTGACTCCCACCGTTTCTTCTACGACATCTCCTAAAATCTGTATAAACATTTTTGGGTGTTAAGATATTCTTACAACACCATAATAAAAATTGTAAAAGGGTGTTTTACAGAGGTTTTCTTCATGACTAGGCCATATTAGGTATACTCGTATTATGTGTTTCTACAGATGTATGTGTTATAATAATTATTATTTGCTATCATAAATGTTTATTTTCTATTTTCATCTTTTATTTCATTTATTTTATCATCTATTCTTTCATTTATTAAAATCATGTTTTAATGGATACCTTTTAATAGATAATATAATAAATAACCTTAAAACAGTACTATTGTGTATATTCTATTTCTTAATGAATAAGCGGTTGCGTTAATTAGTAAAGGTACAAGGGTCGTATCTATAATTTTAACAAAGTTAAAAAATATGAGTCTCATTAATTAGTGTGATATTTATGCAACTATCCTATCAAACTGTCATCAAATCATCATCAAGTATATCAAACTGGATTATATTATATGTAAATATCTCTGCACATTGCGAGTACACATTTTAGTCGAATATTTAAGACACTGATAAATCGTGACCGTTAGTATGGCCGGTGACTAGTATATATTTAACATCGAAGTTATTATTAAAAGCTGCTAGTTGCTTCTAGTTGCTACTAATTGTTCGATAATTGCTATATTTGATTTAAAAAAATAAACTACTTTTATGGTGACGGCTCATTCTCAGGATGGCTGGTCACCTATCCAGTGAGAACAAACTGCTCAAATGAATCCAGTTTTTTTAACCAATAGTTGCTACTAAATTGTGAGTGTGAGTGAGATGTGAGTTCAATGCTCACTCACCTATTATATTAGAACTCCGTTCTCATCGTCTCTCTCATATCGTACATCAGTTTACTTCCCAGAATAACTATTCACAAACCAAACTTTTCTATTATATTTGTCTTCTTAACAATCTCCATTTAATTATTTATACATAGCATCCATCTTTTTCTATCGTCAAACACCGAATATTCGAATGCCGTTCCGATCTTCATTTGTTTTTTTATCTAACATCTACATTTCTTACTTGTTAATGCAAATAGATCAGATACAAAATTTAACATTAATTTTAATTTTAATATAAATATCAATTCTTCACAAATTATGAACCTAACTCATATCACAAGCCTTCAGCTAAACGAAGGGGTAACAATTACAATTGGTATGCAAGTAGTTTTTATAATAAAACACGCGAGCCTACGGATGACGAATATTTTTTCCTTCTCATCTAGATACTAGGAATACTCCCTGCAAACCGGAGTAAAGGTTGTACTGAAGCAAGTTTTATGAGTAATTATAGGAACATTCGAGATCTCAGGCCGTTTACCTCATGAAACGCGTTACGAAGTAAAACGGTTCAACGAGGTGCTTAATTAAATGATAAATTATCGACTCTTTACAGACGCACCACTGCATTGAAGTCTTCTCTTACAAATAGGATGAGTTGAGAATATTTAGCATCCATAAATAATTTTGATTGGTTTGAAAAAAATATCGCTTCGCACATTTGTGTTCAATCATTTTTTTTAAAGTTTATTATCTGATCAAATAAGATGATAACTTCCCACGACGCAAACCACATGTTTACGTCATGGGAAGTTATTATTACGCTCATAGATCTGTCAATCCAAGATAGGATCGAAGTTCTTCCTCAGCTCGACAAATGTTGAGACACCAGACCCGAACCGTTAAAGGTTCTACCTTCACAGATTTATTTACTTTCGACAAATTGTGTCTGTAACTGTTTTTAAAAAGAATGAAGAAGGTATTTTTAATTGAATTTTTTCTTCTGGTCGGCTAAGGAAAGCATATTTATAAGAGTGTATTTGTATATATTTTATTAAATAAAAATGTGTGTTTCTTCGTTCTTTTATACGTATAAATAGCGATAAGATGTCAGCTTGACTTCTTTTTACTTATATTTAATAAGGACTATTTTTGCACAACATTAATTTTAAACTGATTTGAAGCGGCAATAGCTCAATGGGTAATGTGTCGGACGGGTCGAGAGATCGTGGGTTCGATCCTCACTTCCCCGTTGCAATATTTACGTGAACCCACTCCTAACACAAGCCTTTGAGCTTAGCTGAAGGGATTAACAAAATTACTGGTATGTATTGAGACGCTAGTAATTAAAACAAAAAATATTTTAAATATGTTTGATAAGGGTACATACCCAAGTCCAGAAGGAGGAAAAAAGCACGCAAGCATTCCATGCAGGATGTATACCTACCTATTTCATATGTGCATCAGTCCTGTATAATGTTGCCAAAAGATTAATTTAAAATTTCTTCACTTATCGAGCTATTGTAATAAGTTGAAATGTCACATTCGACAATTTTTTCCTTATTTGTTATTGAATTTGGGGGAAAACCAGAAGTTCATTAAAATGCACCTCAGCAATTACACGTCTCGTTTCTTTTAATAAAAATCGCAAGTAAAGACCTATCGTAAAGTCTTGATCGTTGTTTTAATATAAACTGGTGATAAATAAGTGTCATGTATATGTACCTACGGATTTAGAAATTTAAAGAACGTATTAGCCTTGGATCTCCCGAGGATACTTCCGTCAGTTCACCTTGTGTAACATATATATATAATTTATACTCATCGTAAGTGTGTGTAAGAATAAGAATACGCCTGAAACTTATGGTGCCAATTCACATGGCTGTTTGTATTTGCGAATTCGGCATATTTGGCCAACAATCACCATGTGTGGATAATATAGTAATTTGGTCTTATTTGAATATATCATAAATAAATTGTCTGCATTTATCAGTAGTAATTATTATTATTATTTTTAAAAAATGTAAAAAAATACCCAATAGCAAAAACCTGCATAAAATGTATTTCTTAGTAATTACTTGACAAATTCGATTATTTTTTCCCAACTTTATGTTTTCTGTCCTAGTTTCCCAGCACTTAGCAGTGCTGGGAAACTAAGATATTACTTAATGTAAAATGTATGAACCATGTTATATGACTAAAATTAAATAAATTAGAATTAGAAAAACATAAATATACATAGACAATACATTAGTGGTCTACAAAGGTATATTTTTCAAATAAATTTCAATAACTAGCTTGAGCAAAGTTTATCAGAATTAGTAAAGGGATATTTTTTCTTAGACCGTAAATTAAGAGCCTATTTATTTATTTTATTAAATCTGAATAATTTTAAATATAAAAATGTATTTTACATCGAAGTTATTATTATTAAGAATCATTTGCATTGCTTCCACAATTTCAGATTCTTGATAATCTTAATATATAAAAGTCGATGTGTGCGAAATGGCAGGAGATGGAACACGGATGTCTTAACAAACTTTGTTTAGAATTCTCTGAATAAGGTTTTTGTATAAAAATTACATCCATCGGACACACGTTTGAAGAGTTACAGTCGAAAATGTGGTATTTTCGTTGCAAAAATGATTCTAAGGCGATACGAAGTGCGCCAGGTCAGCTAGATGAAAATACAATATATCAAAAGTATTGGTTGTTAGATGGAAGTTTGTTATTAATTATCCTTTGATCAAGAGTCAAGAATAGAGTTGCATTGAAAACACGAACGCAATATATGCAAATAATTTAATGTTTTATCGACGTTTTATTTCGATAGAATCTGCCCCAACCAGTTTCCATTCCGTAGAATATTGAAAATGTAAAGAATTCCCTTTATGCTAATAATGTATATGCTGTATATAGTTACGTCATTAAGTCATAAATAATACTTTTCTGTGTTATTTATGACTTAATTCTGTATTCTCTCAAATAACCATAAAATAATTAAATAAAAGCTTATAGCGAAACTTTCTAACGACTACGCGATTATATAAGAAGCAATCTAGAAGTTGGAGTAAAGTTTTATTCAAAGCATAAAGTTTTATTCTTATTGTTCTTTATCTCCTCTCCCTAAGGTTGTCTGGAAAAAATCGCTGCCTAGCGACGACACCGCATCTTGTCGGTGTCGGTCTTGTCGGTGGCATTTTGTATCAAAATTGTATGTACATGTTTTTCGCTGGTGTACAATAAAGGATATATTATTTTTGTATCTCTACATTTGCTCTAGGATTGTCCTAGGATATTTAAATAACAGGGACAAGATGCCAAATGTAATTTCATTTTTAAAAAGGAGACTTCGGTGAGACGCGTTATTATCATCACTCAATTGGAGAAACTTACGGATTATGCGGCATGTATTTTCTGTAATGTGCTTTCTGTAGTGTGAGATATATAAATTTAGGAAGATTTAACAATCTCAGACTATTAAAAAGTTGTTTTGGTACAATGCCGGTAATGGAAATGATTATAGGGACTATTGTATCATTATTCATATTCCAAATTTTCTTTATTTCTTCCTGTAATTCGGTATATTTTCTAACCCAATAAAGGATATATTATTATTATTAAAGGCGAGTATAAACGGTAGCGTATTCTGCATAATGTTTCTGTTCTATGTCCCATACTGATACAACATTGAGTCTAGGCATGCATACCTACATATGTATATATACGACGGATAAAAGCAAGAAAATATTCCCATATGCTCTTATATAAAGGTCGAGTGCCCAGTTTCTTCATTTGGCTAGAGCCTTCGGTTGAAACCTGTTTAGTGTAAAATGTTTTTAGTGCTCTGGTGCATTTTTGCTGCGTGGGTACCGCATTACGTACGCGCAGGTTAGTACAGGTTGTTTATTATAAATATATTTTAATAAAGTGTTTATTACTGGACGTAAAGTAAAAAAATGTTTATTTTGAAATAAGGCATTATCGAATATGTGTCTAACAACAAAACGGATTTTAATGTCTTATAAAATATCAATATATATAACTCGACAGAAGAAGCTCTTATAGCCGATATGTAAAGTATTGAATTTAATAAATCGGCCCTTATTCTTCTCATGTGGACACATTTGTCAAATTTTCATTAAATATTTGTACATAATAAAACTTGATATTATATTTTAATATATTATTAATTGCTAATTACATTTACAATATAATTACAATTGAATGGATGGAGTACATGGTTTCCCATAAACAAGATTGATATACTTAGAGATCCTGTCCATAAGTCCACAAACAGTGTAAAGATTCCACAGAAATGTTTAGTGCTTCCTTGCATTATAATAATTTGTCAATTTTTGTTCTTATTTTGATAAAATATATATATTGCGTCTTTTATAATAAAAACAACGAAAGCTATGACAGAAGATAGTGTTTACTCTTTATTAATTTGTGGGATACGCAAATAGATAAGAAAAACATTAAAGCTCTTTTTAAATTTCATACTATAATATATATATTTTAATATAGATAAATATTCCCTTATTAAGCCGATTTAGACTGAAAAAAAAACGAAAAATAAGAACCTAAAAATTTTACTACAGCGATATTATTTTTAAGGATTGATAACGAATATATTTACATTAACATTACTTTACGTAATATTTATTTTTCTAATAAAATACCTATTTGATTTTATAATTGAATCGTATTTCTGCCTAGCTTCAGCATGTAGCAGCAGTATCTTTGCTGCTGTGTTGTGGGTTGAAGAGTGATGAAGGAGGGAGACACACTTGATGGAGGCGTTCCAACTTAGTCCTGAGGGTTAGCAATGGATTTGAGATCGACCTAAGCAAGAAATTCAATACTGTCTTGCATCCATAGGAGTGTCCACTTCCCATACTGTGGACTACATGCTCATTTGTTACCTCAATGTTATAAAAACACACTACCCATCAAGCTAAGTGGCCCAATGGTAGTGTCGGACTAACGATCGAGAGGTCGTAGGTTCGATCGCCCCGTTGCACTATTGACGCGAACCCACTTTTAACACAAGCCTTTGAGCTTAGCTGGAAGCCTTAACGAAATTACTAGCATGTATTGACATGCTAATATTTTTACTTTAAGAAAAAAAAAGTACTATCAATCGGTAATGTTGCATATGATAGACTTTTTATGTCGCCACCGCGAGACAACGGTGTTGTGTCACCGATATCTGCCGTAATCACATGTATAGGTAAAACTTTCCTTTTTCGTATTTGCAATTACAATTTTGCACCATCTGTCTGTCCTTGGACTTATGAAATTCGGAACATAGTACTTTAACCAAAAATGTGTCGGAGGACTAAGTTGGAACGCCTCGGTTAAGTATGTCTTACCGCGCCCTTTAAACTAGAACACAGCAGCAAGAACACTGCTGTTATAAGGCAGAAATAAGTGTGGCGGTGCTGCTTCGAGAGTTGAACCGTAGAGGACCATCTTCAATTGGTAGGGATGTCATTAGATATAATGAAGCTATAAGTGCATGAGTGTCAGTACCAGTTAACTTTAATCACTTAAACTGGATGCATGCTTAATACTTTTATAAAAATAAGAATGCCTTTCGCCGCCGTTATGGTTAACAACCAAATATTTCT
Source organism: Udranomia orcinus (assembly GCA_018247775.1). NCBI lineage: Eukaryota > Metazoa > Arthropoda > Insecta > Lepidoptera > Hesperiidae > Udranomia > Udranomia orcinus. The sequence goes on from DWGW01000868.1 coordinate 9,684, forward strand.
ATTGTTAAAAGCCGACATCATAATATATTTGTATTTCGAACAATTCCTTATCTTTTAATCAACTGCATTTTTAAGGGGAAGAAAAAAGATAGTAAACACCAAACTTAAGAATATTCTTTCAAACCTTTCAATTACATGTAATTGTAACGTTTTTTCGCGCTCTTCATAATTCACCAGTTACGATACTTACTATAGGGAAAAAGGATATATATCTAATAACATAACAAGCTGTGCCCGCGACTTCGTCTGCGTGGAACTTAATAAAAAAATTCAATTGTAAAATAAAAATTGGCTAAGTTATTTTATTACATTAATTATCTGCCAATGACAGTTTCGTCAAAATCGTTCCAGCTAGTCCAGAGATTAGCCGGAACCAACAGAGACAGGCTAAAATTGTAAAATGTGTTGTTTTGGTATATGTATGTATATTACAAACAGACTCTCTTTAAAAACGTCAGTTAATACTATTATATTATTAACTATATCTGACTATGACGTAATTCCCTCACAGCTTGACTTAGAATTGAGGTCTTACATAAATGAAGATCTATGTTGTCGCACTAATTTATGTAATCCGGCTATCCTAATTTTGACGGAAAAGAATTGCTACGAATCTAATGCCGCAGCCGACTTTTGAAGATTTAATAGGTGTACTACCTACTAAATCTTCAAAAGTCGGCTATACTAAAGTTTAGTCTTGGGTACAAAAATTCTCTTATCTCTTTTGACCTTTTTATAGAATGTCCAGAAATCATAGGCAAGAAAGAATGGGATGGACTACCACACCTTCACGTAAAATATCTTTCGACGCCAGTGGACTTGGTCATCATACAGCACACGGTAACACAAGTTTGCTCAGATGACAAGAGCTGCGCAGAAATCGTAAGAGATCTGCAGAAAACCCACATTGAGAAATCCTTGTTATGGGATATTGGACCTTCGTAAGTTCTTTATACTAACATTTCAATACATGCTAGTAATTTTGTTAACCCCCCCAGCTAAGCTCGCAGGCTTGTGTTAGGAGTGGGTTCATGTCAATAGTGCATTGGGGGGGGTGGGGATCAAACTCACGACGTCTCGATCGTGAATCCGACACTACCCATTAGGCTATTGCCGCTTAGATGATTCTTTGATTAGTTTAACATAAAATGCACTTTCATTGTATCATCACTTGTGATGGCAGCACGAGAGAAAAAACAGTACAAAAGACAATAAGCATGCTGTTCTTTTCTGGTATTGAAAGATGTATTAATATAATTACTACATGCTTCGGAGGTGTCTACCGAAAAATCTCATTTGTCAAGTAACGCCCAATCACAACACTATCAATATTTGGACATTAACCTCTATGAAGGCGTTTTGTAATGCTTTTTTTTGCGTTTAACACGAATACAATAAAACATAAGAGAACTACCAATAATTTATAATACTTAAATGAAGGTTTTGTTATTCACATTCACATACCCGACTACATTTCTTATACTTCAAGTTTATGAGGTGATCAGGAGCATATTATAAATTCCTTTTTTGATATCTTAGCTCCATAAAAATTTATGAGGTTTTGAATGTCAAGCAATATTGCAATTCATTGGACGTTTTATTAACGTCGATATTAGAGTTAAGTAATCAATATTGCATTCTGAAACGAATGAATAAATGATTTTGGAGATGATATCCATAATATACTTATTCTGAATAAAAAATCACGTTGACATCAAGTTCATTTAACAACTTTTGCAGAAAAATACAATACAATACAAAATACTCTTTATTTGTTCACCAAGTTAATTATTACATACAAAGTTATTATCTCCAGCATGGTATACAAAAGGCGGCCTTATCGCTAATGCAGCGATCTCTTCCAGGCACATTTGGATAGAGAGTAGAAACATAAAAAAGAAAGAAATATAAAATATTAACTTAGAAATTATATCAGGTGTGAATTGCAGTAGTCGTGTCGCTATTTGCAAATCCTACGGGTCAAAGAAGAATCATTTGCATTGCTTTCACAATTTCAGATTCTTAATAGGAAACACAGGAAAAGTATACGAAGGTAGAGGATGGAACCGGGTAGCCGTCCATACATATGGATACAACAATCAGTCCATTGGTATCGCCTTTATTGGCAATTTCAACAGTAAGTAGTATAGAATAGAATAGAACGTACATTTACTTCGTCATAAACGTATAGGATTAAACAGTTACGTTTGCAGTAAGGTATTAGTGTACCTGTATAAGTATAATATAATAGAATAATAGCTTTAGATATATAGATATAATTACTGTCGATCATATCTATTTAACATAGATATCTTGATATAATTATTTTCTACGAAAAAATGAGATGCCATCAAAAACAACTTGTAGAAACCCGAAGCCCGCACCTCAGTTCTTCTATCGTAAATAGTCATGAGATCTATATAATAACAAGTTGATTAATTTTAATTAAATAGATTGACTTGTTAACTAAGTAAATTTGACAATTTGAGATTTATCGTGGACGTGCAAAGGTTTTTATTCAACTGGATCCAAAATGTGCAACAAAAATATTTAACTTTCAGATCATGATCCATCCGAGAAAGCTATTGAATCCTGTCGCGCGCTAATCCAATGTGGAGTTGATGAAAACGTTTTAAAAGCTGATCACAAAGTTGTGGTCCACAGTCAACTTATCCCTACTGAAAGTCCCGGGAAAAAGCTATCGAAAAAGATAATGTCATGGCCCGATTGGGCACAGGACGTCACAGAAATTAAAAAACGGGTTTGGCCCTTTTTACATATTGTACATTAGAATTAAAGTATCATTAAGAATAATTACAAGTATTATAAAAATAATGTAGGTACTTATTAATTATTAATCTTACATAGAGAATAATGTACACGTAATAATGCAATATATATAATATGTACCAAATATAACATTATGTATTATGATAGTGTAAGCATTTATTTATACGTCATTATTTATCACTTTCAGGCTGATAATCAAAAGGAACAACTTAAAGATATTGACAATAAATTGCCAAGCAGTAAATCTAACGAAAACACACAATTAGTTCTGACTACCCCAAGGCGAATTGACACGCTATCTAACTTAAGGTAAACAATATGTTATATGCACATCGTGTTATATCGTGTCGGTTTGCCGTCCCATCGGAACATGAGAGTGAGGGAATAGAGAGTGCACCTGTGTTTGCGCACACGCTTG
>DWGW01000869.1:0-12881 GCA_018247775.1 Udranomia orcinus
TAATTCAGATACGTCATTATTGGAATATATTATAGATTACTTCCGCCAACAGGCATTGGAACAGCGTAGCGGAGTGTGCTCTAGGCCTTCCCCAGTTGTGGGAAGAATCCTGTGCCCAACAGTGGGACATAAAAGGGTTGCGGCCACATAGGTAGTTTGGCCAAAAGGTTTTGGTTATAGTAACTGTTGTTTAGTGCCAGGTTTTATATATTTCACGGTGTTGCATAAACTTTTCTTTTATCTGTCTTTCTTCAGTTCAAATAATTTATTCAATTCAATTCATATATAATAAATCACAAAAAAGAATAAATACTACCGTGGTAGACATTATAAACCCTTTTTTAAAGAAAGCAATTTAAAAGGTAGTCTTTTGTCATAATTTTTGTTCCCAATCATCCCTGATTGGCTTTTAAGCAGAGGCTTCATAATCTCTCAATTTTTTATACATCGAATAAAATTTCCGACCTTTATACCAATCAGTTCCTCTGACCTTTTCAAATTATAAATAGAAATAACAAGAGAAATGACCTCCGGCGCTCAGGATGACCTCGGTGCATCGGTGTGTGTTAGGCTGGGGGTGTGTGCCACAACGTGAGGATGTGTGGTGCATAGTGAGGCTATGTTCTACTTTTGAATGGGCTCGGAGGCTCGCGCGTGACGTCATGGGGCGTAGCTGTGACGTCAACGCGGAAACTGGGACACCCGGTCACCGACCTCTGATTGTGCTGCATCCGTAGCGCATGATTACACGATCGAGAACGCAAGTATGGTAAGTTAAGAAAAGAGAAAAATTAAAATTACGTAATTTTTTTATTAAAAAACAGCTCGATTTTTTAAAAAATCAACCTGTGGGATCAATCTAAGTAAAACACTAGTTTAAGTTTCTTTCGTTCTTGCTATGCGTTTTAAATTATTGGGTACATTTGTAGAATTTATACTAAGTATTCATTATGTTATGAGACATCTTGAGATTAGTAACACGGTGGTCTATAGTCATATATTATGTATGAAACTTGAATGCAGAAAAACGTATTCAGGTTTGACTTTATAAGCAACACCGCCCACTGGGTTAATAAAGGCTTATTTAATTAAAAAATAGGAAACAACCGTACAGTTCATACACATACAGTTCACCTGATGCAAATGGCCGAGGGCCTTGTAAATGGTTATGCCTGAGGGCTAAATTGACGCTTCGGTTAAGTATGTCTTTCTTACCACACCCTTCAAACCCGAACATAGCAGCACTATTGCTGTTACAAGGCAGAAATAAAGCGGCAATAGCCCAATGGGTAGTGTCAGAATTACGATTGAGAGGTCGTGGGTTCGAACACAAGCCTTCGAGCTTAGCTGGTGGGGTTAACAAAACGGTACAAATATATTGTATACCAAAATCTGTTTTTAATACCTAAACTCGTTTACCTTAAAACAACAAGGTATACCAAAAAAGGTAAATGTCTACCAAAATTTCGACAAGGTATACCAAAAAATGAATAGTGTACCAAAAAATCAAATTTTGGTAGACAAATCAAATTTTGGTAGACATTTACCTTTTTTTTGGGTTGGGTTGGGTTAGGTTTTGGTTTGCAATTTTTATTTAATTTGGTAAACATTTAAACCGAAGCCATTATAAAATAACCAAAATACTGTTGCGTCTCTTTTACACACTGATTGATTCGGCAGATTGAGCGGAGAGGTCTTGAAACCAAAGTGTTTTAAGTGTGAAAGAATATGAAGGAAGTGTTCGATGTGAAATGCTCAATCCTATATCATTGTATATTTTTGATAAATTTGTTTTTCTAATTTAGGTGCTTTATGCCGAATTTATGTTCTCCAAAATGCAGAATGGTATTACAAAAGTGCCTGTAAAATTAGTCCGTATTTCGAATCATATTAATTCATTTAAATTTAAACATTAAATCTAAATCTCATAAATAGATGCAGAGGTTTCTTAAATGTCTTGTTAATGAATACATTTTTTCACCACTGATCTATCTTAGATCGTTACTATATCTTAGATCGTTACTAATGCTTAAATTGTTTACAGATTAATTGCTCTGTCTTTCTGTATGTAATTTGTGGTTCGAAATGTGTACGTTGTTGTCCAGTACGCGGAATAAGAACAGTCAGCTTAAAGACCATTCTACAGAACCTCCGTCATCTTTTCCTCATTCAATTCGACAAGATAAAGATCTTTGAAAGCAAACTGCCATGTAATGTTTACACAAGTCGTATTGTACCATTCACCATTTTTTGCGTTCTACTAACCGCTCAAGAGCGCAGTTTCTCCAGTTCCTCTGGCTTGCGAACCTTCGTCTTAAATCATGTGAGTGACCGTGATCAACCCATTCAAATCAATGAGCGGGTCATGGCATGACGTCATTAATGACGTTTTTGTCGATCCACTTGGATGTTATCTATATTAAGGAAACTGGGTCAATACGGGTCTATTAAAAATGATATAATACGATTTGGTAAACAAGTAAGCATATTTACGTTTGAAATTAACTTAATTGCAATGCACCACTTAATTTCAAAGTAACTATTTCATTAGCTATTTTTCTTAAACTATAACTCCTTATTATAAAGAAAAGTATTGTAATTTCATTCAGATACACTCATTATTTCTGTAGAATTGTGATATTGTTCTCTTGTTCTTAAGTAGTGTTCACAAAATTATAGGAGCAATATAATTTCCAAAGATTGAGTTTTCACACAGCTAAACAAACGTTATGATAGTATGTCTGTGATAGTCAAATGATGCTTTATAAAAGCATAGCAGTATTCTAAAATGCATGAATATTTAAAAATTATTGTGTTTACTGTTGTTTTATTGTTTTGTGTTATTTATGAAATGTATAGGTGAACTGTTAAACAAATATTTTTATAGAATAAAGAGAAAATTGTAAGCACATGTTTTTTTTCATTTTCCTTTTCTCCAATTTGATGTTTTAAATAACTTTAAATCTTTCTTTTCGCCCTTAGGTTGTTACATCTGCTGTATACTTATTTATTGCACGCCTCGAAGGTAGTACTAGGTTCAGTCGACTGATTTTTAATTTTTTATGTACACATGTTAATTTTTAAACAACATAAAACTATTTATATTGTCACACACGTTTCCGTAAAAATAAACATAACACAATAAAATTTGGCGAAAAAATTTAACAACATACGTAGGTATTCTTAGAATATATCGATGAACATATTAGATTTTGCAATATATTTTTTTTCATTTGCCGTTCATTACATAATCTCATTTGGCGTCAAAAACATGAATGAAAAACTTTATCTTTAGTTTTTTTTTTATTTATTGCAAAAGCCATCTTGAAAATAAATATTATATTGTATTATAATGGAATATAGTTAGGGAACACTCACCGAAATGTCAAAAAAAAGAGAAGAAACAATGACGTGACAGCCTTACTTGTGCTTAGAGTGCGGGATAGAGTCGTAAAACTTTTTTATAATTGTTTTGCTACTACGTATGTTGTTATACGATGCATAAAAAGTCATGGCTATGGTGCTTTCGGAGTCCGGTTGTAATTATAACAATAAAACAAAACATCGAAAGACAAACAACATATTATGTTAATCATGTTTATTGTACTAATGCTATTTGAAGTGAATGACGATATTTTACAAATTATACTTAACTGTATGTTTGACGATGGATAAATTGACTTTTTGGTAACATCAATAATTGTAGTACAAAGAATATCATATAAGGCCCAACATACACAGTGAAAAATGTCACATAATGCTGTTACATATCACATAGTTCAAAAATTACTACAGACCAGTAGATATAGTTTAATGAATAAAATTTTGAGAGGAAACGAAAGGTAGTAGAAGATAAATAACACGACTGTTGCAACATTGTTACGTTTTTAGGTCTGTATACCGTTCTAACATACCTATGCTATATATACTTTCTTAGAAAATGGCTGAAACATGTTAATAATTTAATAAAAGTTCGACCAGCGTACAATAAATTGGTTGTATGTGTTAGCAATAGCCACAATACTAACATATTTTACTTTAACACAATAATAATTTATTAAAACCATTTTCAGAATTATATATTATTTGTTACAATCATGTCGCAAACATTACCATTAAATAAATAAAATAGGAACATAGAAATTAGGAGAATGTATCATATTGAATGACAATATGTTTATAGGTATTTCACTGTGCAGTATCGGACAAAAGTTAGAAGATATTGCTAAATAGTAATAAGGCTAAAATAATCGTACAGATTTGCAACATAAACATTTCTAAAAGAAGTTTATTAAAATTCAACACAGTAATTTTACAGAATTTCATTTCACATTCCAATATTGTTTGGCAGAAATAAAGAATTGTTATGTCATTTTATACAGACTCGGGAAATACTCTCATAGCAAAACCAAAAAAATACTTATTTCATAAACTTACATTATTATTATACAAATACAGTAAAAAATGGACAAAAATTTTGTATGCCATCAAGAATAGTTAAAAGAATGCCTAAAGCTAATATACGATTACTTTATATTACAATTATATTTTATCCTTGAACAGGAGTTTCATGTAAAAATGTTTGCTATTTGAGGTAAACTAACATGAGTTTCAAATAAAGTTACTAAAATGCATACATTATTATAACATGTTGCCAAATAAAATTGTTCAGAAAAGAAAAACTGAGATGAAAAGATCTTTTTACACATTATTTATAAATGCAATATTCACATTTTTGGAAAAAATTAGCATAGTATTAAAAGAAATGAATATTAATATACTTAATAATTTAAACATCCATATACAAAGATAAAGTACCTTTGTATTAATTTTAGTTTCTAATACCAATGTGAACAGCCCAGATAAATAATTAAAATATAGGGAAAAAACATATTGGATTAATCTGTACAAAACGATTATTTGACATACTGTCAGTTGCAATACAGTAATACAAACTGACAATTTTTATGGCCTCAATATATCCACAACCGACCTTATGATTATCCTGTTCAATACATTATCATAGAAATACAATAAATATAGGAGTGTAACGCTAAGATTGATTGATTAAGATCATTTACATTGTTTCAATAAATATGGTCTCAAGGGTCAAGTCTTCTAAAACGGGCATTATAAGACGTAGTTATAAATGTTACACACATTTTGAATTCAGTCAACTATGTGGCCCACTCAACTGTTGTATTGTCATATTTTAGATATGTGCGTGTTAAATGTGCTTTTTGTGTATATTTCAAGTTGTCTCCAAAAGTGCAACTTGCGCAGATCCAATTTTTGTGTTACACTACCATACTATCAATATTTCGCATACAATAGAGCTTAATTTATCATTCTGTAAATATAGTTACTTGACTACCATCACTTGCTTGTTTTACACCAGATTTGAGACTGTAGAAGTATGTGCATCAGCTGCACATACTATATTCAATCATGTCCATTTGTTTTCGCATGTGGAACTGTGCCGTTGACTAAGGGTGCAGACGGTTGCGGTGTTCTGATTGTCTTTTGCAGAACATGTGCGTCCGCTGGCACTATTCTCTTATAATAATGCTGTTTCGTTTCTACAATCTCAAAGCCAAATTTCTTGTAAAAATCTATTGCACCGTCATTGTTCACCTGTACATGCCTGAAAGTTCAAAAATATATCTGTTATTATTAGCTCTTTTGATATGTACCAGGTATTATAAATTCTGTTTAATATACATAGTCTAATATATAAAATACACAACCTTAAATCAAAATTCTAACTTATTTTTATACCACACCAAAAATAAGTTTTACGAAGCAATTTCATTTAAGTGGTTTTATTAGGTCAAACTTAAAATAGGTTTATATTTACTATTCGTACTGTGATTACGTGATTTCTCATAATATTTACCCAACCCTTATGCATAAGTAAGTAGATAAATCCATTGATACATGATATATTGGAATGAACCTATTCTTAATGTAATAGTTACCGCTTGTAAATGAACTATTGGTCATTTTCTATGGAATATGGTCTATATTTCAGTCAATTATATATTATATAAATTTAAAACTCAGCTGCCAGCTCTCGTGTAAACGAATCTTTATCAAGTTATTTAATTTACTGAAGCATTTGACATTGTTTTAAATATACAATATCATTCCTCTATAACCCTGAATACTTATAGCACTATCGCAATAACTTTATAATACAGTCTACAATGAATAGGAAACAAAGTTATATTAGTCTCTAATGGGAAGTAGGTATTTCTACAATTGAAGGTTATGTATCTCTAATTTCAAAAATGAAAGCAAATACTAATGTAAATATGCTGAGATCGCAAAAAGATATAGAATTACCATTCCAATGTGTACTTACAGGAAAATGCTATCAAAATTTCCGTCCTGTTCTACATACTTGAGCACATGTTCAACCATTAGGGTGCCTATACCCAATCGCCTGTAGGGATACAGGCATCCCAGGGTCATAATATACAGTCTTCTCGAGTTCTCCGATGTGTCTATCCTACAGCAGACCGCTCCCACCACAATATCGTTGTAATACGCTAGTTTCGCTAATTCGCCAGCCTCCAGCACATCCTTGTAAAATTTGTCATTGTAGGACACTGGGAACACGAATGTATTCAACTTCTTCAACTGTTTTATATTATGCGGTGTCACGTCGCCAAGTTCTATTTTAGCTCTGGAATAGTAAAGATGCTCTTTTATAGTCGAATTAATCCGAGCGGACGTACCCAACGCAATGCCTCGACATTGGGCTGGTAATGAAAGGGATCGTGTGCATGCAACTGTTACTCGTTTAAAGGAGAATTACCTAGTCATTTTTATTACTATTTTTAAATATACACTAAAATTTAAAACCTAATCTAACACAGTTATATCACACGAGATCACTCCCGCCATCTACTACACTAGTCGAAATCCACTGTCTCGCCTTGTCGATCTTGCCAAACTTGTGAATCTTGCCATTAATTTTTCTACTGCGCAGATTTGACAGTTTCCAACGATGTTACTATACTATTTTTATACTTAAGATTAGACTGTCAACACACAAGTTTACTTGCACACGATTTATGAAACTTTTATGTTAAGTATAATTGTGTATTAAATTTACTGAAATAAAATTTATTGAAAATACCTCCATGTAAATAAAATCTATTAAGAGAAAGCAAAGTGTAGAAAGAAGATACATTTCGCATACGTAGTATTGTCTAATCAGTCTGTGCAATTTCTTTTATCTTGATTTCTAACTGGCGGTAAATTTAAATATTTTGATTAGGTACACGTACATTTTCATTGTTACAAAAATGGTACATTCGTTTGTTTTAAATTTTAAACACGTGTCAAGTTTTACATCAATAGAACGGAGTGATTGTAAACTTTATATAGGAAATTGTTTAGGATTTTAAAACGTGTATGATGGGAACTCAATTAAGATTTATACCGCATGCGAAGAAAAATTTTGTGCAACACACGAGATTGTTTTCGTGGCAGCGGATCCAAATGCAAACTGCAAAACCATTGGATATTAGTAGTGTGAATGCTTCAGAGCCAGCGTCTGACATATCGACCAATAAAGACCAGAATATCAGAGACATCTTGCCGGTATCGAAAGTGGTACCAATGGTTCTAAGTAATAAGGAACCGGTCATACTTTCATTCGACAGTGTGCCAGGTCCAAAATCTCTAAAATATTTATCTGGTTTCCGTCACTACTTATCAGAGATTGGAACTCAGCTCACTGCTGGAGTAATAACACTCAGCCTTACTATCGGTTAGTAATTCACTTCTGTAAAATGTTAACCGTTATAAAACCATCAGCAAGGCAAGCATAAAATCATATTCGAGGGATTTATATGTTATAACTGAAAGTAGAAAAAGGTCCAGTCCTATTACGACACAGTATTTTACCGATGTAACTTTTTGTTATAATAATATGTTTAATTTTTCCTGTAACCTGCTCCCAAAACTACTTACATCATGGTTTACTTCGTTGAAACCTTTTTCTCTTCTCGATTTTCCCATGCAGTATTACAGATAAAAACTGAGACTAAATATTGTGCGTTTTCTGTTTGTATAAGTGTTAAGTTAATATTAGGAGATAAAATTATTATTGTGCAGAAAAACTACAAAACGTTACTACAATTTTATGTATAAGTAACGCTTTGCCACGTAATACAGGCACGTACATAAGCGACAGGAAGTCTATAAAGAACTTGTCGACCCTTTTCGACGAGTACGGTCCTGTGGTGCGATTCGTGAGTCCCGTGGGTGGAGACATAGTGCTGATCAACCACCCCGACCACATCCAGAAGGTGTACGCGATGGAGGGCGATGCTCCCGTCAGATCATCCCTCGACTCCTTGGAGAAGTACAGGGCTCAGCATAGAAACCATAGTTATCGCGGGTTGTTCACTGTGTTAGTTTTTGTTCGTATAAACCCAACAATTATATATAATTACCTGTATTTTCACCTACATGATAAGATAATAGCCTCGAAAACAGTTATTTGTCGAGCCAATCAGAACTTCGGGCTCGACACGAAAACTGTTTCTACAGTCTCTTGTGAACTAATTGCGATCATTGTTCGTTCAGCGATCGTTAGCTAAAAGTACTAAATTTAACTGCTTGTACAAATAAAGATATTTGCTTCAAAAATGCATCTATTAATAAACCATGTTACTCCAAAATTCCGTTCATATTATATACTGTTTAATGTAGCGTCTTCGCTTTAACTATACGATTAACAAAATGATTTACATCGATAAACATTTGACGGTTGCAGTAAAGGAGAGGAGTGGGCTCGCCAAAGAGATTTGCTCTATACCCCGATCCATACCTCAATGGAGGAACACGTCCAGACTGTGTGCGAAATGTGCGACAAATTTACCCAGAAAGTGTACAACTTAAGGAATTACCAGGATGAGCTCTCCAAAGACCTACATAAGGAGCTCCATAAGTGGACGTTTGATTGTATCGGTAAATTTAAAATTTTAGTCCGTATTTTTAATGACTATTCTATATAATTCTTCTAGTTTTTCTCCTTTGATCTAACAGTAACAACTTTTGACTCCTATTGCTGTTACGTCACTTTTTGTTACCCGTATCTGACTGTATAACCCGTATGACGTACAATTGGTTATAAAAAGTACGGAGCGTGATTACTACGCTATCCAGAAATATAATCTACAGAAGTGTGTAGGTCTATTGAATGTGTCCCATATCCAGAAGCAGTGGAACGTTGACCGTTCTTTTGTAGCAACTTTTATAGCAGATCCCAATTCCAAGTTAGTTGACATCCATACTTCACCAATTTTGCCAGGTCTACTGATATTCTCCCGAAAGTTCACTATGCTCGACACGGAGTTGGTGTACAGCCAGTGCGATACCTCATGGATGTACCACAGCCTGGTGAAAGCGACGGACGCGATTATCAAATGCGAGTCCGGCTTGCAGCTGTGGAAGCTCTTCACCACGCCGGCTTGGTTCTCGCTGGTCAAGCACTGCGACAGCTTGGACAAGTGAGATTGGTTTGTTAAGCCATCAAAATATTTGGTACCAGTAAATCTACCACGAAACAGCCGATTTCATAGATAGATTATAAAATGATATTTTTGTAGGTAAAGAACCAGTAAACGAATTTTACTCCTGTTATGTTGCGCTTAAACTGTCATCTCAGGTATCTTAAAAAGTTGTATTGATGAATGTTTTACTTCACAGCTTGATCGGCAAGTACGTATTGGAGGCTGAACAAGAACTGGCTACAAAAGCAAATGACGAAAATAACGTATCAGGTAGAAATTGCTTTGGTTTTAAAACGACAAGGTCAATAAGATAATAATAAATCTTTATTTTGTTTCAACAGCATAAATTTCATATAACAATATTTTAGTTTTTTGCGAAGGCAATCGATTGAGGCAGTTGAAGGAGGTTGTTCTCTATTGCTGATTGTGATCATAATTTTGGTCCTGTTCTGACAATATTGTTACTACATCTCTTAAATATATTATGTAGGGTCAATATTACGTAAACTAAGAAATAACTAGAAGACACTATATACTACCACAAATTGATTAAAAATTAGAACGAGTCCTATCACCTAGCCCTTTGAAAATTTCTTCTACGAACCCATCAATATAATAGTTCCTTTTGAACTCTCCCAGTTGCGAACTCCATCATCGGTGCCATGTTACTCAGTGAGCCGAAGATGAGCACGGAAGACATTGTAACGGTTCTGATGGACATGCTTCTCATTGGTGTGAATACGGTACGAGTTTGTGATTATGATATTATAAATTGGGGAAAATAAAACTAAGTTGTTGTGAAAAATCCCACCTAGATAGATAGTGGAATTTGTGCTACCACTGGCTTTTGTTCGCAGCTTTGTCCATATTCTAAGGTAGGTGATAAAATCTTGTGCGATTCCTCATTAGAAGAAGTATCTGCGAAAGGATGATTTATAAGAAAAGAGCATTTCATCTTAATCAATTCCAAAAAGATAAAAGACAGAAAAATATACTTTCGCATTTATTTTATAGTTACATGAACAATCTTTGAACTGCATATTTTCAGATTTCTACCGCCGTGTCGTTCCTTATGTATTACTTAGCGAAATATCAGAAATGCCAGAAGGTACTATACCAAGAAGTTGCGAACATTTATTCCGATGTAACCATTAATAATGTTAAAAAAAATAAAGAATATACACCATATCTTCACGCTTGCATTAAGGAGACTTTAAGGTAAAATAATAAATTGGATTAAATAATAATTTTTAAATACGAAAACAATTTTCGAGGGTTAATGTACCCTACATTGAAAAAAACAGCATAAAATCAATACCCTTTCTTCAAAAAAACAAATCATCTTCGCCAAATGAAAATGTCATTATAAAAATTTCATTGCAACTTGGACTTGAAATTATTTGTGTCAAATAAACTGGATGGAAAGAATTATGAGATAAATATAATATTCCACTGTCACCCTTCTGTTGTGTTTTGTGAACGATTTTAGCTTCTGATTCTTGCTTTTATACAATGTTTACAAAAAATAGAGTTATGAACTGATTTTTCCGACAGATTAGCGCCACCAATTCCACTGCTAACACGAATATTACAGAGGAACATTACACTAGATAGATACAAGTAAGTTTGGTAATCTGCAAGAATTGAATGGGTTTACCATAATTAATTATCTTTCTTATCAATACCTTTTAAGCAGTCTGAATAAAAATAATAATTTTAAAGTATTAACCCCCCAGGACAATCGAATTAATCCTAAGCATACCACAGCATTCGCCGTATTTACACCTCTTAGCTGCAATTTCTATCGAATAATGTAAATAATTACAAAAAAAGAATGAAAAATGAAAGAAGAAACAAAGAAAGAAAAAAAAATGTTTTAATAAACCGCTGTGTTGCCAGCATCCCACGCGGCACGCTCATTATGATGTCGGCGCACGCCGCGTCGCTGAAGGAGGGCAACTTCGAGCGCGCGGATCGGTTCGCGCCCGAGCGCTGGCTGCCCCCCGCCGCCCACCACCCCTTCGCCGCCTTGCCCTTCGGACACGGGCCCCGCCGCTGCCTCGGACAGGACGTCGCCGAGACTATGATCACCTTGCTCACCATCAGGGTATACCGTTTTGGTTGTCTATGTATATATGGTGTATAGTTAACATCGGAAAATAATCATACTTCTAAACCGTAATGTCATTCAGTTATATTGTGGAGTTAAGGAGAACTAATACAATTCATATATAACTAATATTCTCCCTATTATTCGTTTCGGTAATCTTAGTAATATTCATGAAGCGCAATTCTATAGACAGTATTGTATATTAATATATTATTAAATTTCGAAATCATGACAAAATCAATCTATCGATAGTGTGGCAACACTAGCTCAGAGTTGAATTAATATTCATCATTAAATATTAAATTTATATGGAATGCAAACTGTAGGAGCATTATCATCACCTCAGTATTAGCATAATACAATATTAAAATTAGAATGAATATAGTCCTTGCTAGAATGCCTCTCATGACGGACAATTGAGATTGGACCTTCAAATGACTTATACTCATTCCGCTAATATTGTATATAGACTTGTGTAGAAAATACAATTTATACATAAAAGATTATCTTCTATTCTCAGATATTACAGAAGTACAAGTTGGAATATCATTATGGAGATATTTATCCTACTCGCAGTTTCATTGCTCGTCCGAACAAACCCTTAAAAATAAGATTTATTGATAGAATTTAACAAAAACTATTAAGTTTTAACTATATGATTCTAAAATATATCAAACTGTAATGTTTGTTGGGAAATAAATTCTTATAAGTATATATGTTAGTTTTAAATAACTTAAACTGTTTATTATGTATGGTATATACAATATGTATTCTGTGCATCTGTAAATTATTTGATAGTTATAGCGATTCATTACTGGTATTTAAATTTTGATGTTTAAATATGTATACTAGTATTTTCAAATTTTAAATTATGAAAACACAGCAGACATATTGGGTAAAAGATTCCAACAGGTAAATTAAACTCATATATAATATAAAACAATTTAATACTCCATACAGTGCAGTTACAATGAATCATAAAATGCAACAATTGAAGTTTTATAATCAAATAACTAATTAACTAATATTAAGTTACTTATGCATTATTTCATAGTTATTGTTTTAACATGCTTTATTATTTATTTATTACATCATAAGTGCTTTATGTATTATTACATTAAACTATTACATTGTTAAAAACTTTAATTATCTTATTTAAAACTATTATATTATTATGATTACACAAATATTTTAATCCAATATTTGACTGAATAGTATTAAAATTCAAACTACATAGACAA
>DWGW01000870.1:0-12877 GCA_018247775.1 Udranomia orcinus
GCGGCAATAGCCCAATGGGTAGTGTGTCGGACTTACGATCGAGAGGTCGTGGGTTCGATCCCCACTCCCTCATTGCAATATTGACGTGAACCCACTCCTAACACAAACCTATGATCTTAGCTGGAGGGGTTAACAAAATTACTAGTATGTAATGACATGCTGGTAATTGAAAACAATTCAATATATTTTATCCTAAACGGGTATGACTTTAGACGACAATTACATTGTCTAATATTGAGGTTCCCTACAGTAATAACTCGTGGATAGGCTTTCACAACTTGTTGCAATAATACGCTGAGAATTTAGCCGAAGTGTTGAATGGGACATTGCAAGTATCATCAAGGGTTACTCAATTGGAGAAGTTAGAACAAAGGGGCGCCAAATTTGAACGTGTCACTGGGCAGTGTTGCGAGAGCTCCAAACGTGATTGTTGCGTACGACTAATAAGCATGCAGCCCACCTGGTGCCTAGTCAAAGTAACCATGCGTATCCACGGCTAGCGGTGCAAAGTAAGACAGGAATACTCGACGACGATCATGAGTGAAATATCCTGGAAATAGGCAAAAATTATACTCGATGAGCACACAACACTCCACTACTACAGGCTAAAACCGAAATCAAAACTAGCCGCCAGAGTAAGAAGTGGTGTTGCTTTGCTGTTAAGCAGAAATAGGTGTCACAGTCGAAACATTCTATCACCTTCACAAAGCTAGAGCACGAACAAAGGTAGTCCATTTCCGAACATGGCTTGCGAGGCGTTGTGAGAGAGAATCGAACGAGAATATTGCGACACGGTCGTGACAGAGAACGCGTGCATTCAGAAAGTTGCTACACTGCAATGTAGCTTTGGATTTTTATTGGTCGAGACTAGCCGCTATATACTTTATCCAATTGAAATAACTAAGAGTAACTCACATGGTTACATTGATTTTACAACAAATTTTAACTTATATAGTATAATACGTCAAGATCTGTGAAATTATAAGACCAAAGAGGCCTAAAAAGCGAAAACAATGAACAAAAAGGAACACTGTATTGAATACACAGATTCAACCGTATGTGAATGACAAAGTTGGTATAAGGATAAAATTAAAGAGTTTCATTTGTCATTGACATTCAAGGTTTGTCAAGAGTCCAAGATATCACCTTAACTTCAAATAAAAGTGTTCAACACAAGGTCGTTTGTATGTTGGGTGGCATTTATCATACTGTGGATTCTAATTCGGGTCAAGACTTTCCGCATGCTTAATCCAGATCTTCCAGTAAGTCTGTATACAAATTTAAACAACATACAAGTTTGAGCATCCAGGACTCCAGTTAGTTGAACCACAATAAGTGCATTCTTATTTCCAAACACTTATAACACGAATCAATTTTGTTTAAAATTATCTAAAATATCTAAAAATCTTAAAATATTTATCTGAGAATCGAACCAACGCGTGCAATACCCACAAACTGTCAACGCATGGATCGTCAATAATTTTAGCAAACTCAATGACACTGAACATTTACGCTTGACCGTAAATAGCGTGTTCAGCGTGCTCATCATTTATTAACGCAATTGCCTGGACATTGCTTTAATGAGATATTTAGATTGTGTGCTTCGCAAATTACGTGGATTTGCAATCGCGGTCGCGAGCGTGACTCTGTACTGCGTTGCGTAGTACTGAGCAATGCCCCATTGACAAATCCACATTGTAGCCACATCACTTGACAAGTTTCTTTTGATGGTCTTGATGGTAAGATTTGGTGGTTCGATTCCGGCGATACCATCGTCACACCTATTTCTGCATATATTATGGTTCTTACTTCCATGTTCTGGTTGGAGTCTGGTTACTTACGGGGTAAATGTACGTAAGTAAAACAGGTTTAAAAAACATCCGTACTCATCATTTTCCAGATAGCGACCCCATGTCTTTCCCTAGGTCGCAATCTATATTCGTGTTAAATTTCATTATAATTGGTCCAGCGGTTTAAGCGTACTATTAAAAGGTTACATAACAGACACAAGTTACTTTCGCATTAATAATATTAGTATGGATAATAATACGCCATGTATACACCACGTACCCTAGTATAAAAGCAATTTATCTATAAACATTTCTATCGTAGGCTTATAACAGTGAATAAAATTTCACGAAATGTTAATCATAAATAACAGTGAAATGTAGAGCAAACGTTATTTATCGATAAACAATTTTTGATTGACAGAATATATTATGTGAATTAAATGCTTTTACGTTTAAAATTTGCGGTTTAATCACGCCAGTTATTGGAAAGCTCCAATTTATTGCTTCTAGCTTTCAAAGCCATTAAATGGAACGGCATAAACAATTTTCGTAGACCGAACGTGTGTATTTACATATTTCATCCGATTCACTATTTCATTTGCAACAAATTCCACCTGGTAGTTTCCAAGTCAAATTTTTGAGCTTTAAAGCAGCGCGGCTCTTGTTTTTGCGGCTGTCGGCATGATGGGATTGGGAGAGCCCGAATCCTTGAATTTATGAATTGTTATTCGAGCACAATGGAGGGTTTATTAAGTAGAAAGGAGATGGAAAGTTGGCACCGAGCGAGATCGGGCTGGAAATTTCTGTTTGCGGCAAAGTTGTAGCTTTGCGTAACTGGCGGTCGGAACGAATCGTAACGATGCACCGTGGACTCATTTCCTGCCGACGAAGTTGCGCGTTAGTTCTCTTAAATGAACGAGCCTTTGATATTATGCACGCCAGTGGAAACGCCCCGATAGTACTATCTGTCAGATGACTACATTACGCTTAAACGGTTGTTATTCAAAGTTAATGTATTGGTGTAGAAGAAAAGCAAATCACATCTAAAATAATTCAGTGCAAATAAAAAGCGTTTACTTTTAACGGCACAGCAAACAGTATATAAATAAATTTAATAGTACGCTCACCTTTAGCCGATTTTAATATATATGTTTACGTCAATATACATAAAGTTCAAGCTGTACCTATGTTAGAGAGAACTCTCGTAGTAAATTAAGGCTGTGCAGAGCAATCTGTACAGATTTGCAGATTTCATTAGAACCGTGTCTCCTCCCTGGAGAGCGTAATGAATGGGAGCCACTCGTTTTATGCAAACTTACGGGGTAAATGTGCTAGACAGATTTTGCTAAGCTATTCTAGGTTTTTTGTAAGAACGCTCATACCAGTTCTTAGGTTCACGCGCATAAACATTTACGTAGTATAAACATTTTTCGCAAAATTCTCCTAAAAATGTGGAATTTAGAAGTATTGAAAACAGCTGTAGGTTTTTATCTGTGTTTAAAACAACCGTTCGTTTTTATCTGTGCCTAATTTTTGAATTTGGTTAAGGCTCTAACAATATGTTTAAAGGATACCTATTTCTATACTAGTGTACCATTTCATTAAAATTAAAATCCCTCTACAAAAATGTCTGTAAGACCATTATATGTATACTATAGTTCAATTGGCGTCTTCGGTATCACACTTATTGTATGATAAAGTTAACTTTTTTTAAAGTGCTTCTTTTTTCACAAAAATGCAAGTAATACTCATACACGCAAATAACTCATTTTAGAAGCAATGTATGTAATTCACACACTCCATTGAGCGGCCTTAACCTGCAACAATTGTGATACACGCGCCCTTGCTTCTTCCTAATACGACCACCGCGCTCGGTCTTGAATTCTAATGTCCAGTAATACTTAATGAGGCCTAGTACGTAATGCTTCAGCACAAACATCAGTTCAAATGATAATCATATTTAGTAGGATTGGAATGTTACGCAGTCTGAAATCTGAGAAGTGAGAAGAAAACTGAATGTGTAGGATGATGTAGGAATACCTATAGGTATTATGCAATTATATACTTATACTTTTGTATTACAATATTATGATTTTTTAAAGTATTGTCTTGTTAAATTATGTGCCTAAGAAATTTCCCTAATCATAATATGTAACAATTATAAAAAATTGAGCTTCGCGAGGGTTTCAATTCAGAAATTAAACGTAACTCGAACTATTAACAAACCCTGAGATAAATAAGAAAAGCTCTTAGGTCACCTAGCGGTTATTTTGCACTAAGTTTTCTTTTATAAATGTACACATATTTTAATGTGTAATTTTTCATATGCAAAGTAATTTCACAGCCGGATTTAGGTATCGCGATGCTAAACTGTTATAACATATTATTCTTGTGTTACTAATTATATAAATGATATTAATATTAATGATTGAACAGGAATTTACATATATATAAAAATTCTAGATCAACAAATTTACATGCGCATCTGTTCAGCCTTTATTAAAATAATATATGAGTGAAATTAGAAAAAAAGATTTGTATTTATATATATAATTGGTATCAATTGCAAACGTTGGTAACGAAACCGTTATCTAAAAAGGAAACGTTTAAATGATTCAATATCAATAGTATCAGTCTTAAAAAATTGCAAAAAAAGGGAATGTCCAAAAACAAAATGGACCGGAATTGATAACAAAAAGTTGAAAAGAAGTCAATAGATAACGA
Organism: Udranomia orcinus; assembly: GCA_018247775.1. NCBI lineage: Eukaryota > Metazoa > Arthropoda > Insecta > Lepidoptera > Hesperiidae > Udranomia > Udranomia orcinus. Next base: position 4,515 of record DWGW01000870.1, read on the forward strand.
AATTGGGGATAGGTACTTTCTAAATATGCAACAAAAACCACTTATCTCCGATTTTGTTATCTGTTATATGTATGTCCGGTCTATTTCGCTGATAAAATAACTAAGATAAAAAAACACTTTAAAACTTGTGCTAAATCTAAAAGTAAACAGAAAAAAATATATAAACGGATACAAAAACGGAGGTATTCTCGTGTCGCAGTGAAGTTTCACTCCAATATACTTTTTTGGGTCATAAAATGAATATGAAATTTGGTAGTGAAATGTGTATACATTTTATATCAGAATTTAATAAGAGCATTAATTCATGGGATACAATTACTACATAGCACAAGTTAACTGCACTCGCTTGGTAGCTCTTCAATACAAACAACATCATAATTACACTGTATCGCTCACCCGAAATACAAAACTTTTATTTAAACAAAGAATTCCGAAGTAACTCGGTAACCGTAGTAGCTCAGTCAAGTGCTTTTTATGATTAACTTTCACGATCGCAAAAAGTACTTCAAAGCCTCGTTTCGCGTTACCCGACGAATCCGTCCCGATAATGAATAGCGAAGTTACCTGAAACAAGTATAAAAATATCGTTATTACGTGCAATATTACCCATAAAAGTAAAGTGGGCAAGCCGTAAACTTAACGGTACATTTGGTAACATTTTATTTATGTTACCGTTCGACTTAAGACAGCCGTCTTACTGCCAGCCACAAAGCGATATACCTAATTATTTATTGTTCTCCTCTTTTCCCGTAAACTCTGTATAAGCACACTCCTTTTTGTTCTAAATATATATTTTTTCAACAACAAGTAATATTGATGCTTGCATGTTGTTGGTAAGAAAGGTTTGTAACGGACTGTCGTATACTCTCACTTAAATCAAATAAATTACGTGTTATAAGCTAAGATTACATAACTTATTAAGATTAAATTACAGTATGGCTAGACGTATCAAAGTAATATTAGGAACTAAATAACAATACTTAAATTGGTAAGATATTATCATAAAATGTTTATAAGGTTCATGTTTATGTGTGACATGTCTGTGTTTAGTGTTTCCGCTCTATTATAGTCATAACCTTGCTTATAATTCTGCAAGATTGGATGCGCAAATGACTTAGGGTTGGTATTATGTATATTTCAACTTAACTAACTGTAATTTTTTATGGTGGTAGAACATTTCGTGCTTCGAAAAAATATACAATATCGGTTTACGCTTTCTTTGTTGGCGATAAGATTGAGAGGAGTATAAAGTTTGAAGTAAAATTATGATCGGATATATCAATTGCACATTCAGTCCCAATTATTTACATTTGTTTTGCTCTGAGTGTTTAACCTGATTTATCATATTTTTAACGAGTTTACAGTCTTTTAATCAAGGTCAAGAAGAACAGACCCCTGGATTGAGTTCTTTTACGCAGGCTTTCTTCTCCTGTTGTAAAATAGCCTAAGAACCCGAAGGCGTCCAAAACCGATGATCAGTGACTAATGGAAAGGTGAACATGTATTCATTGTGTATATATGTATTCTAAAAACATTTATTTCTTGATTAATTAAATGCTGCAATAATTGATCCATTGTCCAAGCCCAATAATTCCGAAATAGACAGAAGATAATATAGAAGGAACACAAACGTATTATTTATAAGATATACGCACTTATATATAATTTAATAAGAATAATGTCGCACCCCCACGCACGCGTATGCATCACATACAATTATACAACGCGTTACGCACTACGCAAACATATCATTTGAATAAATTGCTTTGATTTATGATAATAACACAATTTGAATTCATATACACTAATTATTTGAGTGAACGATCGAAAAGGTTATTGTATACGTTATACCAATAATATTTGTCTTTGTGTCTTCTTCAATGCTTAAAAGTAGATTGGACATTTATCTAAGTATAAGAATGTCCTGTCTAAATCAGAACGAACGAAAATCTGCTAGTGGAGAGCACTTGAAAGCAAGCAGTGGGCTGTGCTAACGTAAGGTTGAAGGTATGCATTCAAGTTAAGTTTAATCCAAAATAGAAGACAAATAAGTAGGGTCCTACAAAGTTCTAAACAAAAAGTTTGTGAGAAAAACTCTTTATCGAACTGTGTAGTCATAAAAAGAAAAAAAAACATAGCTTTTAATGCAGGCAAGAATAAATAGAATCCTTTCCGAAATTAACGAGCTCATTCAAAATGTTTTGAAAAAATCGAAGCGAATCAAGCGAAGTATTAGGGGAATAAATTCACAGTAAATTTTGATTACATTTACAACTGATTTCATTCTCTCCCTTCTCTCTAATACATTAAGTTATAAACAATATTGAGATCGAAATCTTTTTAATTCTCTTAATAGAGGGAGTCACGCCAATTCAATTAACAAGCACTTAAGAATGAAATTCAATTAACTCACGCATCATTTACGTCCGCATTCTATTAAAGCAAGTTATTTACACCGGTATAAAGAAATAAAAAATACTTAATACTAGGGTAACAAAGGCAGAACAGATAATTTTGTAGAAATACCTTTATAAATTTAAGTATTGATGGTCGAGTATTTCGTATTATTTCTGTATATATTTGTTACACCTGGACACACGAAGACAGTTAATACTATAGAAATATTGTTTTGTTCGTTTAGTATGTCGGTTTGTGTGTCGCAATAATATGAATATATGTATGAAGGATAGGTATGCACTTGTGTGGAGTAAAAATCGATTCTAAATTGATAAATAGACAGTTGCCAGCAGTGCAACTGTAATCGTTAAACTAATTCCAATTAACGACAACTATTCCGCGTACACGCCACGTGCCTTGAAACAATATGTGAATACGGGTGCGAGATGGATCTGGGTCAAGTGTGCATAGAATAAACTGTACATAGTGATTACGTAAACAACTTTACACCGAATCAGTGGCGATAACATCGACCAATTTGCTTTGAATCCACTAATTAAACTGTTTAGATGTGTCTGCCTATGTATATCGGCTGGTAATTTGGTTCAAGAGGGTTGGGATGTATTTTCCGGCAACTTTTTTCTTCCGTCCACTTGCTTCTAATAGCTTGAAAGGGCTGAACACTGACTAGACTAAAACGCGGATAATTATGACGTCCATTAATTATATTTGTGCACCCTTTAATGAATAAACAATATGATGTTTGACATATACTATAATATATAAGCCTTTTACATAACTCTCTCATGATCGTATTATAGTAATAGCTTAGGTTTTTTCTAGGCGCAAAAATTTATTTAAAATTATTGGGGGCAGCACTGGTTCTTTACTTGTCACTATCATACTGCATACCCAATGATTATTTATAAAGTTACATTAAGTTACTAAATAGTATAATATAGTACTTTTAGTATTAGGGAAATTTATGTCTCTACGCTACACTCTACATTCAAAAAGAAAAAAGAAACAAATTCGTGCGATCATACCATGACTGTGCACAAAGTACTCAAATGCTTAGGCCGTAATCGGACATTAATGAGTATTTCTTTATTTTTCCCTTGATACCCTCTGTTTCGGTTTTGCGTATCATGCTCTGTTTGCTGCCAAGTGCTTTCCGAATCTGCCTTTAGCATGTTTATTGTGAGGGATTTTGAGATCTTTACATCACTATATCACTAATATGTTTTATTATTACTCCTAAATTTTATTATAATAGACCAGATGAATTACCTTAGAATTATAATAATTCATGAAAAGAGATTAATTGGTCGGAGAGATTCTGATGACACGTTGTGTAAATTTTAGTATGAATGGCTCGGCACATAGCAGAATCAAAATGCATACACAAACGCGTCTTCCAAAATTGGCACAATACGTAAACATTTATACAACTTTATACTTAACTTACATAAACAATCTCAGTTTATATTTAAAATAAAAATATGTATCTAAGCAATTCACGGAACGGCACAAAAAGCTAAATATCAACGTCGTAATTTACGTAAATCAAATCACGGATACTATAAGAATCGTAATAACAGCCAGGAACTGGGTCGAGTTTCGCATTCGTAACGAATCCATTTCGCGGTCGTACCCACTGTCTCAGAATTCCGTTACGATCCAGGCTTCCGCTTTCATTAAGCTTTCGTTTATTTTAAGTAAACGGAAAATATTTCTCTTAGAGGACAAAGCACTAGAAAAATGTGGGTTAAGATTCTGCGAGACAAATGTTAAATGGAAAGAATAAATAAATAATACGGAGCGGGAACAACAGTAGCAACCTGCAACGATACCGAGTCGTTGACGTGACGAGGGATTATTATTGTAACTAGACTTTCAATTTTAGTAGTTTGTTTTACTAGTATGTTTGTTTGAATATTTTTTATCTAGTAACACCTGTACGCTATATTTAGTGATACATTATGGAAGCCGGCACTTTTTCCAATCATGACATCTTCTAAACCTTCGCCACATTATAGTCTTCATTTTCGCCATTGTAAGGTTAAGGCGGATAATGTCCTAGTATATTAGGTTGCCCCCGTTGTGTTTACGAGCGTAAAACTTGTATACGACAGAATTCACTTGGGCGTGCTCCTTACGTTTACATCCTTTAGACATGAGAAGGCGATGACGTCGTTGAGCTTGCTTGGTAAGTTATAGGCTCTATTAACCAAGATCTACACTCTTGCCAACGTACACTAAGGTTAAAAATAAAAGTAAAATAAAATATTGTAACAAATACACTGATATCTTCATTTAAAACCATTTAATAATTTAACAAGTATGCTCAAAGATTAATGTGAGAACTGGGTTTATATCAATAGTGCAATAAGGAGTGAGAATCCCCAGAAGAATTTCCAGATCACTGTGAGGATCGAACCTCGAACCTCTGTCGGCGGTTAAATCCGATCCCTTGACCATTAACCATGTCTTTAGCTTAAAGTGTTTAAAAGTATTACGTAATAATGCCTACTACGTAATATATGAAAACAGTTGATACTGTCCACGAGTTCTGCTCTTACATGACACAGTTCACCAGTGCGTAAACCCTACGTCTACATCCTCTTACGGAGAAAGGCCGATGACGTTGCACCCGAGCGCGCTCCGAAGGATAATAGCTCTATTAGCCGAGATTTCTTCTCATATAAATTATAAATATCTAGAGCTGTTAAATACACCCCTTGAGATGGGATTTTTACTTTTAAGTTATAAGGAGATTCACAATTTTATTTGCTTTACGCAATCATAATAACTTCCAATCGCGTTTCTTTCTTTACACTGAATATGGAGGGTTATTGGTCAATACGAACTTTCAACGTTTTATTCTAAAAAATAATATTAAGTGTACGCGTAATACGGTTCTGTTATGCTTTTAGTACATTAACTATATTTACATTTATGATTTATGGAACAAACCTTATGATTTTTGTAACAACGCTTGATACAATAACATGAATCTAGATTCAGATTGAAAGCTGCAATGGGGCGTAACATCACAACTTACGATATAGAAAGTTACTACGCGAGTGTTCCGATATCGGAAGCCTTATGTCTTTAGAAATCGCGACTACAATAGGTTTTACCTCTTCATCTATAAAATATTTGTCGTTAAATTCTTTATAGCACTCGACGAAGGCGAGCCTGGTCGGAAGTAGTCTTCGCCGCTAGCGTCATTCTCTCGACACAACCGCTGCACCATTTCAACGTTTCTGTTTGAAGTGTGTGGCTTCTCCTTTGTTAGGCGCTTCAACTTAGGTCTTATAAGCATCTGTGACCTACTTCTGTTCTGTTCGGATTAATCACGCATGTTCTTGACCAGTGGTGATCATATCACGACTTTTTCGTTATTTTTAGTTATAACTTTACAAAGACTGTAACAAACTTTTCTTTTCATTATTGTAGGTTCATATCGCCTTTTTATTGTGTGTACAGTTCAATTTGTGGAAATATTTAACGATTTAATACTAATAATCTTTGAAAATACATCATGCTCTGCTATTTGCCCTCAACCAACATATGTTATGTTATATAGGTTAGTCCATAATCTGTGCGCTCGTGCCGCAAGCACATTCGACCCACAATTATGACAAGTCGGGGAATCATCCTAAATCAACAATCGCAAACGTATTCAAAATCAACATGTTCTCTTCATTTTCCAAATATTTGCTCAACTTATCAATATGCTAGACAAACGTTACTAGCCAATATTAAAGATATATTTATGGGCGGCATATAGGGGCGTATTCTATTACGAAATTATTATCTTCTAAAATGGAATTGTATAACAAATAGTCTTCAAAAATATTGTTTGATTTAGATTCAGTCATTCAGTTCATTCGGTTTAAATAAATAAGGATTTTATACACGTAATATCATGTCAATTCTAATAAATATATTCAAGTCCTTGTTATTTCCATATATTACCTATTTTAGTCCCGCCTTATTTATTAAAGAGTTTATTCCTTTGAAAGATGTATTAGACTGAGACATGATACAGATATAGATACGGCATGCTTAAAATAGCTCCTTACTTAATACAAATCCAAAGTTTAGGTCAAACAATTCCTCGCTGGGTTGAAAGAGTAATAAAAATTCTCTGCGTTCTTCCAGTGACGATAGTTCAAGCGGAAGCCCTACGTATCTATTCTGCTCCGACAAGTTGAACAGTGGAAACTCGGCACATGCGATCCTCGCGCTAGTCTCAGCGGTTACACAAAATAATTACGAGTAAACTGGTCAAAGTTCAGCCGAGTTTTACAGATGTTGTGTATGATTGGTGTAAAAATATTACGTATTAATATATTTAAAATTTAATTAAAATCTGATTATTATTATGTATTGATTGTTTTGTTAAGACTTTATAAGTTCTATAATGTTCAAGATTAAGAATTATAATTGAGAATATGTTTTCAGACCGTTATGAATTGTCGTAGGTACTATAAAAATATTCCTACAGCTACAAAATTTCATATGTGGAAATGCAGTTAATTCCGTTCTGGAGCAGCGGTATGTAATTCTTGACTAATGGCCAATACCACAAATGTATAGAGCACACCCACAAAATATTGTAAAAGGAAATGCGGCGGGGAGTGCTTTTATGACTCGCTTTTACTAGAGGCGATTTGAATATGGGTTAAAGTTTATTGGTATGCATAAAATGCGTCCTCATGTATTCAGGTCGCACCTGTAAAACTGCGTAGAGAAACACCTTTTGACAGATGTTTAACAAAGTCATTGTACGTAATTTACATAGATTTATCAGATCGTGAACCGTTTGACATATCCAGATGTCAAACATATGTGACCTTCATCCAGTTAGTAAATAATATTGATACTAGTAAATAAAATTGGACATATTCGTTTAATTACATCTAGTCTCCACTCCAAGGCCTGCTGGAAAAAAATTCAGATCGAAATAAGTACTGCTTATTTGTACATTTTCTATCAACACCGATTTTGCGTACAAAAATTGTTATTTAAACAAAATAAGGTAATTCGAAGAGCAACTGATTCTTTACGGTAACATTTCGTTCAATTTTTAATTATAAAAGTTTACTTGAGAAAGAAATAATTGAAATTCAAAGTCGTACGTACATATACTCATATACTAATGATAAAATACTAACCTAACCTTAAGTCTAACAGCGAACTTGCTGGCTTCCCTAATGCAAATTGTCATTAGATCGGTAGATTGCAAGCAATCTGGTAGATGATTTCAAATCTCGCTTAAGGTTCCCAGCGCGGTTTAACGACTGCTATCTATCGATAACAATCGATAAGGATTGCTTAGTGCTCTTGAAGCAATTAAGAATGATTGAAATTACGTCACTAACATCACTGCTTAGTTCCTTTATCATTGTAAAGTACTCGTAGTATATAATTATGGACAGGAAAATAATGTATGTAGCTTTCTGGATTTCTTACAATTAAAGACGCTAGAAGCATACACGCTTGTTTCACTTAGTCATAATCTGCAGAAATATGTATATTTAATGCACATTTTTAAATATTTTAACAAACATTTAATAACTATTAAACACAACTCTGAACAACCTTGTAGTTACTAGAACTAGCTACATTGAATTAGGTAATTCGAGTTAACATATTGTGGAAACTGAATCGGTTCAAAGTGTAATTAGACTCCTAAATCATCTAGGTCAGCCCAACATTGAGGTTTCAACGGATACAATAGCAGTGTATAAGGACGAGGATATTGGATTCCACAAATCAAAGTGCGTTTGGACTATTCGCTTGGACTGTATAATATACTGAGTAAGCCACTATTATCACTACGAGCGAGTAACGAGATATATAATAATAATAATTGTGTATATTTTCTTAAATAATCGATGATAATGAGATTAAACCCGCAATTTGCAGGCACTTAACACTGTGGCATGCCATAT
>DWGW01000871.1:0-12862 GCA_018247775.1 Udranomia orcinus
TATTGAACTCGTTCATGGGACAGATATTTTTGCTAATCTCCCCATAGTAATATATTTATGCTCGTGACTGTACGTCCATGGGCAGCAGTATAGGTGGATCGCTTGTGTGACTTGTGCGTACAGTTAGGTACTTGTGTACCTAACTGTATAATTAAATTCAACTCATTAATTTTTTTTTCTTTGTAATATACTATTTAGGAATAAAATCACGTGTGTACGTATAAACTTCGGGTCATTTACTAAGTGTGCACGTTTTTTAAGCTTGACTCGCGTGCTGTGTGTACATGAAATTTCTAACAAAATTATTGATGTGAAACTTTAATTGTTTATTTTTCTATTTATAGAAAAGCTATATAATAATTATTTTTCTCCCAAGAATTCACCAAAACCAGCTTTGTTGTGCACGCGCAATGTCATTACCCGGAAACAAAAGCAAAATAACTTAGTTCCCATTAACTGTGCGATACACGCTGTTTTTCACGGGTTTCTCTATCTGATCTACTTGCGCTCCGAGAAAGCTTGTCTATTGAAATATTCATCGTAACAGGAACAAAATGACATTAATCATGTGCAATGGCAATGCATACAAAATGCTGATGAGCGATTGCATTGAGGGAGGTTACGCATTCTAAACAAAGCGACTGAACTGTTTAAATTGGTCTACTTTTTACGCATCGATGTTAAGCTAAATTATATTTATATTTCGACCGAAATCACTAGATATCGATGGTTATACAACTATTCAATTTCATCTATCTATCTAATCTCAACTACAGACGTTTACTTTAGACGTTTACTCGCTTACTTTCCATAAAATAAATTCTAAAAATATAATTCATGCTTGAGAAAATTTGTAGGAATCATTCGTAAACAAATTTCACTTAATCCAATCAGATCTATGCCTTCTTTCCAGAACAGTGATAGTTATGAGTTTATGAGCGCTAATACGGTTACGGTCATGTCAGCTCGTCTGAACTGGTTACGTTCTGCTCAATATGGAGACGTGAACCTGAGACATCCGGATACATGGTAACTTGTTGCGTGAAGTTGTTGTCGGGCAACTCTATAAAATGTAGCTTTTGCTTGACATAATCATTAAATCAGAATCAGCATAGAACAATGGTTGTTACATTAATACTATGCTGACAATACCTTTGTTCATACTTATGATGAACTAAAGACAATAACGATTTCGCAAACTGTGATAATAGATATACTAACTACCTATCTATTATAATTGGTGTCATTACAATCATTGGACGATATTAATGTTTATAAGGGTATGGCAGTATTTTGCTAAGAACTAAGCATACTTTTTCTCCTTCTTCAACTTTCATGGCTCCGGCCTTTATTTTACTTATGTATTAAAGTCTCAGTTTAATTTAAGTTAGTAAGTTTTATTTTTATTTATTTTATTTGATTTTTTAACAGGTTCTGTTAAATCTTTACCGAAAAAAAAATGTGTAGACTTTTATAGCCGTGTATGTAGGCCTTACATCTATGAAATCAGATAAGAAGGAAAATCTGTCTAACGATAAACATTAAACGTTATGGTTGACTGGAGAGCTGGATATATAATTTGAGCGGGCGGGTTGACCTAGTGGTGGTAGCGTTGAAAGCGACATCGGCGCATAATGACGGTGGCAGGGAAGGTGGTCGAGCTGCCTGCAAGTGGGCACCGTGCGTACAGTGCGCGCGCACCTCGCCATGCGAACACGTTCGCCACATGGCGCGTCATCTGACGCTGACGCTGCTCGCGCTGCTGGCCTGCGCCGGCGCCGCGCGCCTCCCGCCCCAGCACTCCTCGGACACTTCCGAATCCGAATCCTTAGATCCGTTCTCCTTATGGGAAGATTACGAGGACACTTACGAATCCCCTTTCCGGTCGCGGTCGACCACTCCAAAACCTAGTGCCAAAGTGATATTAAGGGGTAAGGTGCCCGAACGTAATGTGACTATGAAAAATAAAAGTGCAATGAAAAAAAATGGTGATGACAAGAATAAGATAATCAAAACTACTATTAATATACAAAGTCATACAAACTTTATCGTGACGAAACGTCCCGGTTTTGTTGGTGGATCAATCAAACCAATAACGCGGGCTCCGCTACAAACCTTCGTGGAGCTAGGGGAACAACAAGTGTGGGTGGACAATGTTCTGCATGTGCCAGAACTTAGTACAAAGAAACCGACGACGACCCGTAGGCCCAACAGCTCAAGAAGACCATCAACAACGCGCCGCCCTCCACAAACTACCCGACGACGGGTAAAAACTACTCCCCGCCCATCCACAAAACGACCGATCCGCCACTATTCGAAGACAACAAAAGCTCCAATAAACAAGAAGTCGACATGTCCATCGAAAAATTCAGGATGGCTATCGTCATTTTTCCATGATAATAAGGTTTTAATGTCGAATAAGAAACAAGAAAAAGCAGGTCAGTTTCATAAAAAAACAGCATTCTTAAATAGTAATAGATATAAAAATGTAAAATAAAAATGTAATGTACTTTAATTTAAATTATATTTTCATTTTGTGAAGAGAAAAATTTAATACAAGAAAAAATCTAATTTAAGATTTGATGCGGTACGAACAAGTGGGAATTAAACAAGAGAAATTTCTAACCTCAAATTACTTTTCATTGCAATTCAGTTAGATAAAACATTGTTATAGTCTCTACATACGTATGAAACTAGAGAGTAGGTGTATTATATTAAATGACTCCGCATAATTATATGAGTATATTATGACTTGCCAACAAATTTTATCAAGAAAATAATTATTTAATTAAAACGTGAGATCTAATCTTATATTATTAATTACCTACATACATTGAGTCTACATCAAGTGCACCCGAATCCTACATTCTAGATTCATACTATGACATTTGTTATATTAAATATATTCTGTATATAAAATTTGAGTCTATAAAATGTATGTTATTATTATTTTTATAGTAATACTTATATACAAGTACTTTAGTAGTCCTTTCGTAACGTTCCCAACGTTTGGAAACATTTTGTAGTTTTGTAGTCAATTCAATCTACAATGGGTTGAATACACAAATCACAAAGAAAGGATAACACTTTTCTAGACTTCTAAACTCATTGAACCACATATTTATCCACATATTATAAACTGACATAAATACTGAATGAAGCTTAATATTAAATGTGGCACAATATTGAATACGGCTTAATCATGAATATGGCTTAAAATTCAAATGGCATAAATATTGAATTGGCATTAATAAACTGACCTAAATATTAATTTTTTCGTGAAATATTAAATTATTGCACTAAATACGTATAGCTAAAAGTTATCGGTCATTACAAAAATGTGATAATTCGTAGCAGAACAATTTATTTCATGTCCGTGCAGAACCATTAGCACTTTTTACAAATTAACACGCTGATGGTGTTATTGTTATGGTTTAACGGACCGTAATTATCCTAGGTAATGTTTTTGTAAATTCTAAACTGCGTATGAGACCTACATATATTCCTGTTCATTTTCGATACTAGATTACAAATAATAACTTTATAAGGGGAAATATATTGTTAACATTTGTATTGGATGAGAAAGTAAATATGTATGTAAATATTAAACATTTTAAATTAATTTTACAGCTTTTTACTTTATTTTTACATTTAGGCCTGCGATATATTTGGTGTCGATTTAGAATTGAAAATATTAAATATTCTTATTATTCTAGTTTCTCAAGATTTCCTTTCTGGAAAGCTTTATAGAGAAATCGTTCTTTTTACGAGAATACTCAATAGAGTTTAAATGTCTATATGTGGAAAGTTTATTGGATAAAATGTTAATTACTATTATTTAACTAGATAATTAATTATCTACTTGTAATTGCAATTATACATAACAATCACAAGTATGGATGCCTAATAGATCTTTAATATGGATGGGAAAAGAAGGAGAATACTAACCTAAATTCTATTACACTGTTGAATACGAATTATGAACCGCTTAGGGCTAATAGCATCTAATCGTTAATTTCCGGTCGTTACTTGCTGGTCAGTAGCAGATAAGTGTGCGGAAAATGAGGAACACGAGCGCGATTTGTTGAGTTTTCCATTCAATGAGAGGCTGTGAATACCTTCAAGATTAATTTCTACTTAAACCGCCTGTTGACCTCACCAAGCTAATCGCTTTCAATGAGTGGTGTATTTACGTCCTCCATTTTCTGCAGCAAAATGCTACCAAAATGTGCTATTACTAAATATTTGGGATAATATATGATCTTCGTATACAATACTCGTAGTATGTACTCGTATATGTTGTAGTACGTAGAGTTTGGATACAGTTAACGGCTGACATTTAACTCGTTTCTTTTCTTTATTATGTCCTTTATTTTAGGGCCTCATAAAATAAACTTTACAATGTCGCAGGCATTCTTTCGAAAATCTATCAATGGTTTATGGGCTCGTCTAAATCGTCGTGGTTCGGCGTAAGCTGGTTTGAGGAACCTGTAGCAAAGACTTCTACCAGTACCACCTCAACTACACCAATTCCACCGACGACTTCCACCAACAACTGGTTTCAAAATCTGCTTGACTCTGAAGAGAATGATGTAGCTGAATCTACGTATAGCGCAAGTAAGAAGCTTTACAATATAAGTGAACGACTTAAAGTTTAACAGACCATCGTAGTATTTTGTAGTAACAAATAACATAAGGCGTTCTGTATGACAACAAAATTATACTGATATTACCTATTATTTACTAACCGAAACACAGTTACGTAACTATATAATGAATATTTATGATAATCTGCGGCTAATCTGTCTAGAGCATGTGTAGCCGGTAGATAGTTTTAAATATTATTTTTAAAAATTATTGTCATCATATAATAAAATTGTAAGAAGAAAATTATATTATGAATTAGGAATGAACTATTTTAGAGAAAAAAATCCCCAAGAAAGCGGAGAAGAAAAGCTACAAAGGGTACCAACTCCTGAGAGCTTATCCAGATGGCCAGGGGAAGATTCGTGCATTACTGGAACTTCAGGAAGATGGTGATGGATCAGGCTTAATGTGGTGGACCCCGCCTTCCCTCAATGGCTCCACAGATCTTCTCGTTCCACAAGACCTCTTATTAGATGTTAAAGAACATTTAAAATCATATAGAATAGACTTCGACGTTATCATCTGGGATTTGCAAGTAAGTAACCTTTCTTTGAAACCTTTGAAGTAATTTAAAAATTATTTATTATTATTAAAATTTGTTGTAGAAAGCAATAACGTATGAAAATCCAAGACTATCAAAGAAACAAAGGATAGAGCTTGAACAGTTACGCGGACATCCCATGACATGGCGACGCTACCATCGCTACGCAGACATCTTACGATATTTGGAATACTTACAACACTCTCATGCTGATGTAGTGGAATTAATGCCTTTAGGTCGCTCGTCCGAAGGGCGTCCATTACTAGCTATAAAGGTAATTTAAAGATCTTCTTTTATAATACAATTTTTTAACTTGCAACCAACCGAGTACACTCAATACCTTTACAAAATAAAAGTTTTACAAAATGTGGAGCACAATTCAACAACTGTCTGTTTCTTCAACACTGTTTAGCCTGCATATCAGTGAGAGTGGGATTAACACAGCTCGAAGTGAGTATAGTGCTAAATATATTAGTAAAGCTCTGCATTTGCAGGTATCGCTACCACCAAACGAAACTCAGACTGTCAGCTTTAGCAAGAAAAGTGAAAAGAAGAAGTGGAAGCTTCGGTCCCATATGAAGCCTTCGGTATGGCTAGAAGGAGGAGCACACGCACGAGAGTGGATAGCACCAGCCGTTGTAACCTGGATGTTGCACACCCTCGTTGAAGGTGATTATTGTTATTTACATAAGTGACGAGTTTAACATTATATTAAATAATAATGATGGTTTAACATGGCATAAATAAGTACAATGTTTAAATTGGATAGGTTCGTTCTTTACTTTTCTTTTCGTCTAATTTGTCGTAAAATCATGCATTTTTAAACCATATTAAATTTTCTATTATAAAAACGCTTAGTATTTTTATTTATTTATTTACGTAATATTTCACCTACGACCATTTGCCCTATTCGACAAGCCGAAACATTTACTATTAATGTACTTATTTAATATGCTCTAGTGCCGCACATAATGTTCTTCAAATGAGCACGAGCTTGAAGTTTTCAAGTTCTAGTTGTGTAATAATATAACGATTGTTCTCCTCTTTATCTCTGCGAAAGTAATTATTTCAAGTAGATATACTTCATACGCATGAGACACACATTCGAGAACAATTATTTATAGAAACAAACATTTAAAATATCATAAGTGATTCAGTAAGAGAATAAAATAAAGCACGTGTTCTAAATTATGGTGAATTAATTGGTTATTGAACAACATATATTTTTTCGCTCAGTTTCCTACGACCTAAGACCACATTCTGTAAGATTTACAAATCTTATGACTTGTTAATAATAATTCAAGGTTTGAGCGTGAAGACAATCAAACAACCAGGTTATAATAATAGTGCCTATTAACTAGTAAAATTAACTGCGGAACAATGGCAGTACGCAATTACGATGCCAGAGTTTAGCAGGACAAAAGTAAAAGTGAGAGAGATACCTATATCTGGCAGCTAGGCTAAACGTTGTTTTCCTCAGGTCCCGACCTCGAGATGCTCAACTTGGCCGACTTCTACATTTTACCTGTTTTAAACCCGGACGGCTACGAACATTCGCACACACACGACCGACTGTGGAAGAAAACTCGTTCACGTGCTTCCGATAACTCCGACGATTATTATACTGGATGGTAAGTTAGATACTTTTCCTCGTCCGTGTACTTAAATATGGCAACTTTCTATGTTTACTCATCCAAAGGATCTTATTAGTAGATCTCTATCGTCAGTCTGTTTGACACTAATTTAGGATGGATTTCCCATCTAATGAAGTACATTTTTGTAAAAATGATACACGCAGATATTAACAGTCAGACAGTGCGTGGACTCAGTTTTGTAAAACTTTCAAAATATCGGGGCAGTGACTTTAAGGCAAGACTGACACATTTAACTGTTTAAACCGGATAAAGTTTCTTTATCTCAAAGATAAGACTTTACGAAAGTGCCAAGTTTTCTTAACGCTTTGTTTAAGTCTTTGTTTATGGTAATTTCCTTAATTTTAGTTTTCCTTTCACTACTTGCTACAAGATCAAAATAAATTGTATTATGTACAACAACGTTTACCGTTATATAATACGCGCAAATAACAAGCACATAAAAATATGTATAGAACCTAATATGACCCAGAATGTCGATTAATAAATTGTACCCTTCAAGCGTTGGTATCATACCAAAATAGGTTTGAAAAGTGGAAAATAATTTTCAGATGCATTAAAATCAGTGACGGTTACTGGTGAATATGTTTTGTCTAAGGAGGAGACAAAGTGTTGGAAATCCAGGCGAAAAGAGAAACTTTTTAAATATAAATCCAATGGTAGAAATAAAGTTTTAACGGCTGTGGAGTAACAATGTATTTCTTATTAAAGATTCTGTGACCAGGCGCACTTCGTACCGCCTGAATCATTTCCCCATCCCCGTGTATTTAAATTTACACAACTATGTTATTTATGAACCAATTTTTCTGAGACCAAATCAAATGTATATCAAACATGAAGAATGTCTAACATTTGTGGTATTTAAAAAATAAAGACAATGTTGCAACATCAAAATTTTATTTACAAAAAAAAAATCTTAATAAATATGTACAAATATGTATATCACTTTCAACTGCTTTTTCTTAGGTGTGCCTTTAAAAATATCTTAAATAATATTCGGTACTTTTCTTATTATTAGGAACAGGATGAAAATAGATAAAGAAACAGTATTACATTCGTCAATAATAGATTTATGAATTGAGTCGACCAATTAAAATACGATATTTTTACACTACAATAACCTTTTTTTATTTTAAATAAAGTAAAAATGATTTTGTTAGATATGTACCTGAAAATAAATATAAAAAATTGTAACTAAAATAGTAAATTAAATTACAACATCTTAGAACTAGTTGTACACTTAATGCTAAAGTAAAAAGGAACAGAGTGGTACTGCGCTTATCCTTGGCCTACCACTCAGTATTTTGTACAACAAAATCTTATTACAATTAACAAACAAAATTCCTACAACAGTATTTCATTCAATTCGCTTAAATCAACAAAAATAGCAACAGAAACTGAGCAGTATTAATTTTTTTTAAGAGATCCATTGTTTTTTGTCGATTCCCGCAATTTTTTACACAATTCAATTTGTATTCTGGCAAGATTTAACCTGTTCTTAATATAAACAGACGAACGATAAACAATGTGATTCCTTCCTTTGGCTTTTTTTATTAGTTTTTTTTACATGGCATAGTGCATTTTGATCATAGTCAAAGCTAAATAAGTTTTATTGCACTAATTAGCTCCTTTACTTAATATACTCTCTGGGTGTCATGAACTTTGAGAAACATATTTTTAGCAAATGGTTTGATCATTTTCAGTTTTGCCTAATCACTAGCCATCATACAAATATCGCCAGGCAAATTATTTTATTCTTTATTAAACATATTTTCTAATATGTTTAATAAAGATTCTTATGACAAATTAACTCTTATTTTGCCATAAGAAGTTCCAATATTTAAAGTTACTCTCATCATCCTCGAATGAATTGCCCGTTTCAGGTAGCCTCTGATACCACTGCCAAATTGTTTCAGTCTGAGCCCCAACATATAACTTTTCTATAAGAAAATGGCCATTTATTGTTGTTAACCATAGATTTAGACATAATCATCTGGAACTTATTGTTGAAAATTCCAATCATAACAATTGGGGGCGCCACTGGGCTAGTACTCAAGGGCTCTAGTAAAACCACTATTCTTCGTTACACGTTTACAATCTGCTGGTGTCGTTCGGCGCCGAGGGAGTGGCTATGGGTTTGTTGATATTCCTGATGGGGATTTCGTCGTGGGTGTAAGCCCTGTTGTCCATACCGTTGGGCTTGGCCACGCTGGCCACTGGCTTCTCTACTGGCCCATCCATGAGGAACATGGTGAGGAAGAACAGTATGCTACCTGCAAAGAAAAAAAATGGTTAGCATATAAAAATGTATATTTATTTTTTTGAATATTTCTACAACTTTTAAATGTTTGAAAAGTATGATACTGAAAAAAGGGAATATAACGAGCAGAGCATAAATTATGATTACATATTTTAGCATATTGCATTTAGCACATTCCATGAAATTGGCTATCTTGTACAAAAAATTGAGACAAATATTAAGTAAATAAATTTATGACTACTCTACCTACATTCTTAATAACATTGTGTTATAAAGCATAAGCATAAAACTAAAACAATGCGTAGAAATAAAAAAAACACTCACTGATGCCATAGAAGCCAGCGTAGAAGATCATGATGGACTCCCTGTAGCCGATGGCCTTGGAGACGGGATCGACGAGGATGGGCAGGTTTCCACCCACGTTGTTCATCACGAACAGGAACACTCCCACGGTGGTCGAGCGGACTGACAGCGGGACTATCTCTACCAGGATCGCGAACACTATCCCGAACCACATCTCGGCTGGAATACATGAAATTGGTTATTTGTTGTTGTGAAATACTAATTGTGATGGGTAGTGGCGATAGCTCGTATGTCCATGTATGT
Organism: Udranomia orcinus; assembly: GCA_018247775.1. Lineage (NCBI taxonomy): Eukaryota > Metazoa > Arthropoda > Insecta > Lepidoptera > Hesperiidae > Udranomia > Udranomia orcinus. Next base: position 9,707 of record DWGW01000871.1, read on the forward strand.
GAAGTAACTTATTCAATAGTGAAACTCGGTTAGGTGGCAACTGGACAAGTAAGAAACCTCCATAAGTGGAAATTTAAAGTTATACTAATGTCTGAAGCGAACTTATGCCACCCATCCAGTCCAGCATGTAACTATTGCAACATACGAATGCTTAAGTTACATTTCCACTCACATTAAAGGTAGAACATTACGTAGTTCGACTCCGGGGGCACCACCGCAATATAGCTACTGGTATTTCTGCCTTATAACTGCAGTATTCTTGCTGCTGTGTTCTGGTGTGAAAGGTGTGGTAAGAGAGACATACTTAACCAATACGTTCCAACTCAGTCCTCAAGGGTAACAATCGAACCTGTCTCGGGTTGACTACATGTCCATGGGTGGCTGTGAGGAAAAAAAACTCACCGAAGAAGTAGGAGATGGCGAGAGTGATCATAGCCCAGAGCGGGCCGAACACGACGGAGCCGAAGGCGGGCAGCGTGGCCACCGCCTGCGACAGCGCCAGCACCAGCACGCGGGACCGCACGCCCATCTTCGCCACGAACCTGGGTTACAAGGAATAGATAGATCGTAATAAGGTATAATATAATTGCTAATGACTAGATTAGTGTTTACTAAGGTGGTTAAAATGCAGTCTAAATAAAGCACGTCATTCTACTACACGAACCCCGAACCGAAACTGCCAAACTGGACAATTCTGCGGAATCCGTCATTGGCTACACACTACACAAGATCTACGTTTCAGTCCAGTTGTGTATTTCGACCAACCTCGCACGTATCGTTGTTGGTTGGTTGACACATGACTACTAGTAACAAAAAGTTTTAATAATAATTTTTAATACGCAAACATAGCGAAAAGCATGCCAATAAATTCGTGCCAGATGCATAGACGAATTTGTACCAGTTGGCAGCGGAGGCAAGAGGCGGCCTGTAAGCGCCTTTAAGTTATCTATGGTATAGGCTATGGTAGACCAGTAGAATATCTCTCAGCACTTTTTATCTGTATGTTACAATTCCCAACTCACTTGTCCGAGATAACGCCTCCAACGACGACGCCCACGGAGCCGATGCCCACGGTGACGGCGAACAGCCACCAGCCCAGGTCTACGTCAGGGAAGTAGTCTCGGTAGTACAGGTCCGCGTTGTATGCGAAGCACATGCCGCCTGGGAACATATTAGATAATTATAGGTAATACTTGATACTGTACCCGTATCTTTATAGCAGGTAGGCATAACTAGCGCATTTCCCCCTGCCTACAATCCAGCGGGGTAGTTGGAATGATGACTATAATGGATAATCCATAAGTCAGTGATCACCATGTCGGGTTGGATATGATTCCGAGTGATGCAGAAGTGTGAACGATGACTTTAAAACTCTGTTGTCGGTCAGAGAGTTATTCGTTTTTTGTGTCGTACAAGGTACCCTCGACGCAGAGAAACCTATTGTGGGACTATGGGTGTTTAGCGTTATCAAATTATAATATTGACCTTTATCTTACAAATATATTTAACATCCGTAAAGAGGTAGTATTGAACATCTTTCATGATACACAAGTTCCTAGTTAAAAGTTCCTATGCGGGCCCAAATTGGTGAACATCGAGAAGAATAGTATCGACGAATTAAAATGGAATGTCCCGATTATTCTGCATCTAATCCATGTTTCAAAGACAACATATTGTCAAGTTTTCCATTAATCTTTGCGAACGAGGATTTCATATAGGGAATTCATAGGAGTTACATTGTCCATAAAACAAAAAACAAAACCTATTTCAACTTAGCCATGATAAATCACCTAACATCTACATAGGCAGGTCGTGAACAATTTATAAGTAAGTACCTATAAGTGCCTAGATAATACGATTTCAAGATCATTATTATAATGAGTTTTACAATAAACATAACATTGCTATTTAACTGTCCTATTGAGCTGTCTGCTTGAAAATAAAGTCGTTATAAAGTGAATAATTTTGTAGCTTAATATACAGCTAATGTCTATCTTATTAAAGTTAATAACGATAGTTGGTTATAAATCGTAAATCTTAGTCACCTACAATGAATTGTATTTAATCGACGCTTAATTTATTTTAAATTCCACGTGTAAGGTTTCGTAATTTCTTTTTAATTTTATAATCAATAAAATAAAATTGTATACTGACTGTGTTTCACTTGTTTTTGACATTTTTTAATTACATCCTTAAATGTGTAAATAAGTGTTGCAAAATAGGTGTTTTTGAAGTCAAACTTTACTACTAGTGTTGTAGTTAGTAAAAGCAATAAACGAATCCCAGCGTTTTAAATGAAATATGTAATAGTCTTAATACTCGTAATGAATCATCTTTTACTCTACACAGTTTTTGTTTCAACGGAATATCTAACTATACGAAGAAAAATTTCTAAAAAAATATTTACCACCCTATGTGTGTTTTTGTCGATGAAATTAGGTTAAATTATGACCGGGCACATTGTATATCATGAAAGCACTATACAACCCATGATAACAATTGCTACAATTACCGGGACTTGTATTCATGACTATCATTAATGCGGAACTATGCGAAACGGTGTTCTGCGAAAAGAAAGAAGATAGAGGAGAAAAGCTTCACTCACCGCAATGTCTGATGGAAGCAGCGAAGCAGAGAAGCAAGACTCGGGGCTGGGAGATCACGTGCCAGATGTTGACTTGGGGCATCTTCTTGCCGGATTCCAGGGTTGCGTCTCCGCCTTTGGTGTTGCCAGCATCTGTTGGAAAGAATACTTTAATCTCACAGAGAAGAGTGGAAGGAAGTAACAATACTTATAAATTATTCAAAAATTGTGAATTGTACCCTATTGTTATTAAACTAATTATATCTAAATAACACTAAATAAATAAGTACATTGAATAGATAAATAAATTGTATGTCCGAATAGGATACATTGTCCTAAATAAATTATTTTATTTGTAACTTATTTGGAAACTGTTAACTATAAGTAATTCAATATTTTACTTTTAAAAGTGTGCGCGAAAAAAAAAATAAAAAAGTAAAAAAATAAAAAAAGTAAAATTGGGTGGGCGCGGTTTTCTCAAAAAAATAAGGCTTAGGGTTTTTACGCCTCCGACACACTACCCATTGAGCTATTGCCGCTTAAGGCATTTAAAACTAATGGAGATGTTTGTG
>DWGW01000872.1:0-12861 GCA_018247775.1 Udranomia orcinus
TAACATTTTGGAATTGTTGACGGGTTTGCCAATTTCTTCTTCTTGTATATCATTGTGATGGTTGTTTTTATTTATGCTAGAGCATCCCGGCAATCAACCTTCGCGCAGTATTTTTGAGCCGTGGTGTAATAACACAGGAAAATAAGAAATAAAAACAATAAAACATTTATAAAATGGAAATTAAATTTCAAGTTATAAATATTCATATCTTAACTTAAGTATAATACACAGACGTTATAGCAATAAAGAGAGTATTATAATGACAACGAATTAAATACTTTTAAGCAATGCATTAAAATAAGCATTCGTTTAGATAACCAGAACGATGCATAAATGATACATCATAACCGTGTTAGCCAGTCCAATAATATCTTTATATTGCATAAAGTAATTTATAATGAAGCCGTAACCATTATTGCTGAACGAATGGACGTGGAACGCACTCACATTTCAACCACTTGACTCGATAGTGTTACGAGCCCGTAGATAGTTTTTATTAAGCGCATGTGCGCTATAAATTCTACATTTACAACGTTGAAAACTCGACCACTTTGTTGGTACGCTATAAAAAGTTCAATTCGCACAACAAAGTGTCGGGTGCGGGCTCACGTTTGGTCGAATTGCATCTGCGTCCGTTTTGGGGCAAACTTATTGATTGGGTGCATCGCATCTGGCGACAACGGCTCCCCGGCACGCGAGAATGCAGCGCTCCACGTCAAAATATTCAAGCAAGAGAACCCCATGGGAGCCGCAACCAACTTCCAGACTCAAAGAATTGTCCAAGTCGCCCGAAGTTTCGACAGATACGCTTTGAATATCAACTCGGCTCGCATATTACAATCTGTATCGAACCCAGCTCCCGTTTCCTGACACGAGTCACGCGAGCAGTTGATAACACTAATCTGACTTGATTATTGTGACATCGTTGCGAACTGTTTAAATTCAAGAGTCTGTTTCGAATTCCGAATACATCGTAAGCCAGAAGGTTTACGAGATAGAACGCCTCATCGACCGTTCGTTTCGGTTTACGGAGTCTATTGACTCTGTAATGCGACTCATTTCCCGAACACACCAGCTCGGGATAAGAAAAGTTCTGACATCCTCTTCTGAGTGGAAATGAAAGAAAGAGGCCCTTCGCTCGAGTACGGAGGCACTAAACTTAATACCTTTGATCTAACAACCAAAAGTTCGAATTAACTTGAATACAAAGACCATCTGTTCGCTAAGAATCGAGTAACTAATTTAATGAAACAAGTTTAATGAGAATCTCGTTTAGGGATAATACGACTGTGAATAATTTTGATTTAATCATTCTCCCCTTTTTGATGTACTTAATAATTGTGCTTTCGTGTATTAACTACTAAACGGCGGCGATCGAGTGATATGTCCAAAGTGCGTGATGAATCATCAATTGTAATACCATGTTTGCCATGTGCCGTAATGCCGTTATTAATGTGATTGCATTGCACAAATACGTTCCCCATCGAACGTTATAATTTCTTTGCTTATATTCGACGTCGCTCCCCCATTGTTGATTCGTTCAAGTCAGCATATCAAACAATTTACTTACGAGACCTCTATGATTTCTTTATTACGACCTCTTTTTCCTTTTCTCCGGCGGCACTCGCCCGCTGTCAGGAATTTCCTTTCTACTTCCTTCTGTATCGCTCGGCAGATAAGGAGATATTGAATTTTGAAACATAAGGTTTCCTTTTTTATCTCTCGCCATGAGTCCCTGTGTATTTACAGTACGCTGTGTAAACATAAAGCTGTAGCGAGCGAGTGGCCTATTCAGTAAATTGGCATTCGCGACGCGCTCCCTTACATTTCGCCCGAAATTCGTTTAGAGATTAAAAGGGATCGCCGTTGAGGTATTCTTAAAACCGACCCGGAGACATAAGTCGCATTACGGAAAAGAACCGTGTACCAGTTCTCGGTACAGTAAAGCTCTTGCGGTAATGTGTTTATAATTATATGTCTCAGTACGTTTCGCCGGTCGTGACAAGTATGTATAGTCTCATGTGCATCTATTTGTCGTGATCACAGTAATGGCTTTCTGACCGTGAACTACAACGGGAATCGAATGGCACGGACGGGAGAGCGGTTGAGTGTGCAATAATGTAAACGTTATACGATATAGGGGCTATTATCTATGTAATTAAATCCCTTGGTAGTGTTAAACGACCGGCCACGGTTAGGCATGTAATAAACAGTCGGTTGCTTGTTACTGCGTTCCCATGTGCATGGGAGATGCACGCTTCCACATTTAGCCCCGTTAGGACAAATATAGTGCGTTGCTCTGGAATTATCCGCGCAATACACGGAAAATTACTGTAGTGTTTACGGCGCATTTTTTGTTCTCACAGTCATACGTCGTATGTGATTGCTGTTAATCTATCGTGATGTCATTATGCAATTATAATCAGTTCGCGGATCTGAAATGCCTGTTTCTAGGTATAGTTTTGTCATACTTTAGATAATGATAACTCTGTCGATGCATCGTGACACTCGACGTTACTTCTATCATCTGAAGTATTCTATCCTGTACATTATTGTGTTGAATTAGGTATTTTTATCTGACTTCAAAGAGAATTTTGTTTTCATTATTTTCACGTTCATACATTTAGTGAAATGGTCGTTCGTTTTTACGTATTAGCTTATTATGCAGTCTAGAATAAATGGGTCGGGTTATTTACATTAATTTGAAATTTCATTTGGAACTGTAGCGACGCTTTAAAACTGGTATGAAGCAAATATCTTGTTTGTATCAAATGCTTTGGTCAAATACAATTTCATTAAAGTATCTTTTTATCGAACCCTATTTAAACATTGCTGGTCATATTGTAACATATAAAATGAAACATATTGATATTGGATATAGAACGTCTCTGTATATAAATATCTTGATACATTGAAAATTTACTCTGTGTATAAATATCTTGATACATTGAAAATTTAATCAATGAAAACAATGAACTAGTAACGCATCTTCTTCATCAGAATAATGCGTAATAGCATCTATTATTGTTTTATTATTTACTAATCCGTAAATCTTTAAAAAATCTTGATGTAAAGCCAAATATATCGGAAATACATCGGTACAGATAGCATTACTTATTTAAGATCACTAACACTTTAGTATTATTAAAGATATTAATTCACACACTAACAATTCTGGAGTCGTATCAAAAACTGCCACGAGATATCCAACGGCTGCAATCAAAGCGACGTAATAAGTTTTGCGTAGTAAGAGCACAGTTAACACGTGGAAGTTCGCGATGTTCTATTTCCGTACGGCATCCACTGTTGAATTTGTAAACTCTTACTGCTTATTCCGTGGCGTTAATTAGGAAATTTGGCTCCAATACCGCCGCAATCGCAGCTACGATATTTCAAAAAGTCTTCGCGCCTTTTTATTTGTAAGTTTCAAATACTACTCCTTTAAATTGTAACCTTATTTTAAGGTCGCTGTCTTCTTCAACGGATACCAAAGTATGCTTAAACATTTGTTTGTGTTTCTCAGTGAAATGTTTATGAATTGAAAAATCGTTCGGTTATTTTTAAAGATAGCGCTGACATTCCTCGGCATTTCTTCATCAACGAACATGTTGACTGTCTATTATTAGGCTAGATAATGTTAATGTTTGTGTTTACAATTTGCACGGGGAATTGGCGTTCAATCAAAACACTGCGAGCAGACGCACAGACGCCAGTACTACTTTTTATCTAGGAGTATTCGTTTAAAGGCAATACTTAATAGCTTGCAAAGTGTTACATACTCAAAAGATATTAATAGTAGCAACATAATTGTTGGTATCAAAATGAGATATCATTTTTTCAAAGGATTTAATAAAAGTTATAAAGTAATGGATTTCTTAAGTAAAATCAAAGGGTAAAATTCTAGGAAGCTATTTAATAGAATTCAATGCTAAGATGCCGTTAATCTTAGCTTAAAAGAGTATTGCCGCAGTGATTGATAACTTTTCTATTTTATAACACGCCTCTTCAATTCATCGTTCATATTATAAAACATTAAAATATTTATTTAGCCGCAATTTTTAAAATTTTGTGCTCAAATAAAATTTTTCATACTTCTAATTCTACTTTATTCTATTTTGACAAATTATAATCAGTTGCTCCAGTTGTTATAGGTACTATTTAATTCCCGACGAAGTAACCCACTGGTCTAAATAACTTGGCAGTATTTTTAATAAATTTGCATTGAATGACCCACAGGAATAAATCTAAACATTTCTAGAATTCTATATGATGTCGTGATTCATAGTGTTAATGCATTCAGACATAGTACTATTATTTACACGGACGACCCACGTTTTGTCAATCATTAAGCTTATTCGATATTCACGTTCCATTGGAAATAATAGACACTAGACAGATACTTCATCAATAAATCGATTTAGCATAAAATTATGATCATAGCGGTTAGTCCTAACCTAAATACTACAATCGTTAAAATTTGGTCGTACTCAATCTTCTTTACTAAGGAAGCCATTTGAATCTTTACTCTTATTATTTGTCAAATTAGGGATATAATTTTGTAAATTGTCACAATTCAGAAATTCTGTTTAAATGTGAACGATTCAAAATCGCTTCACTTTAATATCCGAACGGGTAAAGAGAGTATGTTGGTCTTAACACTTTAAATACCTGGCTTCTTTCATTGTAGTTATTTCAAGCTAATCAGCTTCTGAAACCATAAGACTAACAAGGCCTTATTAAGTGAACTACATTATGAATATAAGAGCAGTCGTTTTCTCTAATTTAATATTACGTAACCTGACCGCCTTAAAGTAAAGAACATCCGATCCGATTGTATGAAGACGCACTCAAATCTGTTACGGCTTTTGGGGACTTGTTTCTATTTACGTGACTAACGAAGAGCTATGAAATTGTATGCCAGTCACGTAGCATCAACAATTCTAGTTTAATTAATTAAGCTTATGGCAAAGAGGAAAAAATAAATTATCTGAATTTCTCTTTGGATTAAAAATAGAATTACTCTGATTTAGGTTATTAATATTTTCTTTACCTATCGTATGAATACAATGTTTCATTTTCAAACAATCCAAGTCGATGGGGATTCAAGCATTTGCTTCGCAGTTCAAGGTACCCTCGCAAGTGTCAAGATCCGAATCCTCTGTAAACCCCACGCGTCTAGCCATTCTCAGTCCAATTTCTCGTTATCTCGGTAAAGGATTGGTCGATACGTTAGAGAGGAACAGCACGATCAGAATGCCGATAAGACTGGCTGGAGCGTGCCAAAAGTCGGATTTATTATGCTAAAATTGGAAATCAAAAAGTGGATGCATTTCGAATGGCGAACGTATTCGCTGATTATGCACTGTGAACCGTTCGATAACTGAATTATTGCTTCAGACAAGATCTGCTAGTCGGTAAATGTTTTCATGGCCATAGGTAATTACTGTTTTACTATCAAGTGGATATTGAACAGTGCTCTCATAAAGCTCCATCCATTCTGCAGATGCTTTTATGACTACTTCGGTCACTGCATTTATGTCATCTTTCTATGGCATTTTATGTCCGACAGATTGCCGATTTGGCTTCAACGCTATTTAGGGAAAACCCATACGTATTTTGTCTGCTATCACTGAACGTGTTAAGGATTTTTCTTGCCTACTTGATGCGTCACAATTAGTCATTGCCTTATTTAGGTAATTTACCAATTTGTACAGTTGCAAATACCAACTATTTTCTGTACGTGATAGCATAGCCATTTTCCTTCAATATCTGTTTCCTTTACAGCCTATTTCTATATCTTATACAACTCTGAAATGAATGTCAAGTCTGTTCCGCGTTTATCCGTTCACAGTATTCAAATAGATATAGAGAAAAATAAAATTATTAGGACGATGATAAATGCTAATAATTCTAGCTAGTTCTACCCGCAAATTATTAACATACTCGATAAACTGCACACAAATCCATCATAACAATTGTATCGTTACATCATTACACGCGCTCTCCTGCGCCCGTCGTATACCGCCACGTGTGCGATAGACGTGCGCTTGCGCTTATGGTGAACTTATATTGATGAGCTTTGAGCGGGTAAGCTGTAATTGTAATGAGAAGAAAGGTTAAAAAACTATACGTTTCTCTCTCAGCATTGTCGTCGAAATTGGCATATTCGATTTAAAATGTCTTGTATAGACCTAATTATATACTGTAAGGATCGGAACGCGGCTTGAAAGGAAGAGATCCAGAAAAGACGGAATTGACTTTTTTATTTATAGCAATTTATTATTATTCCAATTTGTTAAAATTCCCTAAAATTGCTTATTACGTTGAATTTTATTAAAATAGTCTTGTTCATCGTCTTTTATTATTATAATGAAAATGATATTCTTAGTTAATAGTAAAAAAACTAAGGAAAATATATCGATTCAAACTGAAAAAGTATCACAAGATTAAGTTTTGATACAAAAAAAATAAAATTCTACAAACACAAACCATTAAAGTCTACAAAGAGTACATTAACATAAATTGAATTAAATTTAGCTTCTTATTATGTCACGTTAAATCTTTTCAAGGATTCTTTACAACTTAATTCGTATAACATAATTCATTCGAGACATTGTACACTAAATTACATTTTGTTGTTTCGACTTAATATACGAGTAAAACTTATTTCAACCTGAACCCTCCTGTCGTGAACCGCTGTCTCTCGTGCCCACCCGCTGCTCTCGGCAACGTGACCACACGCATTCACACTCGTACATATCTCGACCGCGTTAGATAGCGTAGCTTACTGTAATGTGATATTCTTTATTTAGTCTGTGATGCATATTAAATGAGGTGCACATCAAATTACGCGTGAAGGATTTGCAATCTGATTTCGCGTTAAGTCGCGACCGGTGGGGTGTCTATTACTGATACTTTCTTGCTATTTAAATCACGATTATATTTGAAACATATGTATTTTATATATCGTCTTTATAACGGTTTTATAATGGCTATTATGGTTTTATATTAGCATAAATCGTCGTAATATTATAAATTGTAACACGCGATGCATTTCTTATGTAATCTAACAACATTGTAACGACAAGATAAATAAATGATTAGACGACAAATAAACATATACCGGAGTCAATATAGAAACAGAAATACTAATATTTGAACGCCAGTTTGCATCAACAGTGGTTCATTGTAGTAGAATGGGCGAACACGAAATCGATACCGTACTCGCAGACAGACAAACGTTGTCAGTTGTAGATAAGATTGACTTTGTAAACGGTGACTGGGTGCCGGTAAACTAGTTGACATAAAAATATACAATTAGAACTGTCATTCGGCGTATGGTTAATGGCAATTTGGAGACAGCAATGGCAGCAGCGTTTCTTCGTCTAACGGCTAAGATTGAAAGTGATTAAATTGACGCAACCAACAGCAGTTACTAATAGAAATAGAAATGATATAATCAAAAATAGTTAGTGATTGAAATTAATGACACAATATACTTACCATATCGTAGAGTACATATATAATATTAATGTCCAAGATACGAGTGTACTTGATAACTGTCGACGCGAAAACACACTTAAATATGTTTACATTGGAATCGCAGCACACGTGTTAAATTTTGGTAGGGATAAAGTACGAACACTCCGTAGTAAAGTTTATTTATATTCAATACACTTTGAACACAACGTAGATATGTAGGAAAATGTGGTAGTGGTTTATTTTGAAGCGTATGTTTATATTTTTACACATGACGCCTAAGTCGGTGCAGTGCGAATGACGTCTTGAATGATAAACGTGTAGAGTTATGTAAGTGAATTGTGCTTGCAATAATGTATTTAATTACAATTCTAACATGCTTAACCAAATAGATATTTTGTCGTAGGTAGTAGATTGAATATTGTTTATCGGCAATATATCAATCCACGTTTCTAAACAACTGATCAAAGATTAAGAGCTATCCATAGATATATAAATAATAGAGAATTGAATGAGAGTTTAGAATTTTGGTTTCTTTTAGTCTTTTTAATAGAATATGAATCCTAACAATTCTCAATTACTTTTCAAATAACTGTGCTATGTGATACTTGCCGATTAAGTGAGTAATTTACGTCATGAGCAAAGATCTTTTCGTTCTGCTTATAAGGTGATAATGTTGCGATGATAGTCTTACATTGCAGTGGATATTTTAGAAATACGTTTTATTTTGTTAATGAGAAACATTCATTAGAAGAGATAATTATTTTATGTCCAAAACGGAGTGGAGCATTACGTTTTCTGAATTGCTTCTTATAATGGGATCCTTATTTTGGATCTTACAAAATAAGAACTGCTAACAAAATGGTCCACAAAAGAACTGAACAGGTGATGTTATTGTAGGAGGTAAATTGCCTGCTACATTTTTTTGCTTTTATCTATGAGGAAGTGATTTTGCTGTTTTGTGAGATAGAAATGAGGTCGTAAAGTAATGAATGTTAAGGTCTATTGTTGCTGCAATAAAGTTTTAGGGTTCCGCAGGAAGCACGAATGGGATCATATAAACTAGGAGACGTTAAGGCCCCGCTTGTTTTTGGGGAAGATAGCAGGAAACGTTCTATATTTCATGTATGTTTACGCGATGTCGTTTCATTTATTTCTATGTGGTTCCGATGTACTTCCGATTATCGTATTTTTTGTTATCTTCTAATAAAATCTTACCTTTATTACCAAATAATGTTGTATGTACAACTATAAAGTGTTTATTGTTATCAGGATTGAGTTCAGAATAGTTTTTAGGTACTATATTAAGTCTTTATTAATATTATTACCTCTTGTTACATTTGCAGTAAACTCAACACAACAGAATTTGAGTTTATCAAACGTTGGCATATAATTTATTTTTAGTACACTGAAGTTTTAAATATGTAACTTTATGTTCGTCTAAATTAAGTTGCTCAATTTTATTGCACGTTTAATTTAACTTTACACATGGTAATGCCGCATAAAATTTGTGTGAGCAACCTTAACGTGGTCATGTGTCAAGTACACTGTTGTAAAGATATTCGTGTTAACACCGCATAAATTAGTTAACACGTACTATCATAGTAGAATGTACGTAAGAATAAACTTTACGAAATATATAATAGTTATGTTGGTTATATTTGTTTGTTTGGTAGCATTTATTATGAGGTAGTATTTTTTCGCCGGTTCTCCCCGTGTGGTCTTAAGAATTATATTTTATTACGTATAAAGACTAAAGGCGTAAAGAATTATGTCTTTTATCACTAACACTATAATCTGACATTATTAAATTTAATTCTTGTATTTAAAAATCATGAACAATTTTACATACACTGTAACGAATTTTTTTAATTCCAATTTAATGAAATTAAATTCAAGTAAGAAAAAAAAATTAACTCGTAAACATCCTGTATTGACGAAGAAAATAAACTTCGGAACAGAAATGTTTATTTCAAATCTTGCGCTCGTAGTTGATCTGAATTGATCTGAAAACAGCTGAGAGGCTATTATGGTCGATTAGTGATTATTGCCTCTTGGACTGATTCTATAAAAAGGACAATAGGCACCAATGATTCATGGCTCTTAAATAAAGCAGTTCATATAGATTGTCTTATTTTATCTTGTGTTGTTAACTTAATTTTGTGTCTTGCGCGTTTCACAATTGATACCCAATATTTTTTACTGCATTTTATGGTTATCTGATGATAATGCAATTTATATAAATATCCAAGAATCACATTTAGTTGTATTTTCTTATGTCAGGGAGTGTATATTTGGTAAATAGAATATTGAATTATATAAAATAGGTATGTATATTTCAAACGTAATGAATCGTTAATAAATAGTTAACCATGCTTATTTTTGTACCTAAACCATTCATGTGACAAAACCCATGTTTGTGGAATACTTCGAAACGTAAACAAGGAAAAATAAATAAACAAAAAGTCAAATTTAGTAACAGTGACATTAGGAATCGCTGTTATTTTTCATATTGTATCATGATCATACTTTTCACTAAGTCCTGGCGTCTATGAAACAAGTCCGAGAGCCCCCGTTTCAGTAAACTCATTTCCATTCTGACGTTACGTTCACTTATCTTGGCCTAAGTAAAATATCTTGTCCCACGACTCGGAAAGATTAAGAAGTTTCGAGGAATTTGTAAGTTGCACGATTCCAGGGTAAGCCGTGATATTGTTACGGGGTGAACTTAAGAGATTTTTTTTAAGTTTCCCCATCAAGGGATAACGAATTTTAAAGTCTTTTACTTTGTTTGTTTACAGATGTTTCTTTGACCGTTTATTTTTACTATGAGAATATTCTTCACTCCACTGAAGTAACTCAGATTAATTAAACGAATTCTGAGTAAACAAGCTCAAAATTCATGTATTTAAACATTTGCTATATAGTTTTTAAAATATGTATGGAAATCTTTAAACGTCGTGAATCTGTAATATACATAACACTAGCTGACCAGGCGCACTTCGTATCGCCTCAGGATCATTTCTCTATTCCCCACCTTCGTCTTTGCCCGAGTCGTTTTGACCAAAGTTAAGTTAGAAATCGAGTTCCAACGCCATCTACTTTGTTATCTAATTTAGGTAGGTGTCTATCAAATTGCCCAACACCGCCATCTGTTAGAATTTTATGGAACTAACATAATCTGTTAATGTTAAAATAATCCTCTTTCTCAGATAGTAAACAAATGATTTTAATAACCAAATATTGCTACTATAAATTGAGATATAAACTATCCTATCTTTTAAGTTGGATCAAATTACACATAGTGTGCAAGATTTGATTAAAACCGGTTCTGTACTTTCGGAGTCTATCCCGGACAAACAACGTGACACGTAATTTATATATTAAAATTTATGTTTCTTTAGGTTTGTGTTAATATTTACGTAATTAACACGAGAATCTGCCTAAACAAAAACCGTATTTACGCCCGTCGTGGAATCAAACAACAGTTCATTGGTCCTTATATCCGACGGACTTCTTCGTGAGATCTTGTTTACGCTCTAAACTTGTAAGTCGAACGCAACGAACCGAATCGGGAGCTAATGCAGACCGAAGATACGATCCAAAACAAACGTATCAATAGATTGATCGAACCACGTCTGTTATGAGCCAGAATTATCCTTGAGGTATTGTTAACAGTGCTATCTCGACATTAGCTTTATGTGAGCAGATTAAATCAAGTGCCGCTTCATATCGATCGTTGGTTAACTAACCGCCGTGTTTATGTCTACATAATTCATAGGCGTCTAGCGGTATTCCGACTTGTCGCACTGCGATCGGGTAAACAACTGAAAAACGTTACCTACCTAAAGACTACTGACCTTTAAGACATTGAATAAGTATAATTTGTTGTAAACATATGCTATTGTCATTTTTATTTATATTCGCCAACATTTTGGTTAATAATACCATATTGTTTATGTTTCTACGTTCATCCAATTCAGTCGTTTACCGACTGCGGTTAAACAAGTCCTATTAAAGTACCAAGAGGGTGACGTATGACATTTCCATCTTTCATCGCCCCGTCCTCTAATGGGGATTCATGAGCAAGAAAACTTACTATATCTTTTATGTTTTCTGCCATTTGAATATTTCCCTCCCTCCATTCTTCTTCTGTTGCAAACATATGTGCATAGTTGAAATTTTTACGACAGTCCTTATTAGTACCATCGTTATTAATCTTAAATATGGAAGCGAAGCAGGCAATAAATTAAAGTTAAGTACTAAAATATCAGCTACATACAAATTGTTCTACTTCAGCGAAATATTCAGCAACTTAGCGAACACTACGTAAATAACTAAAGACTAGTTCGGATAGATTACCGGCATTGTTATTAAGTTCTTGCAATGAAACTTCATTAACAAGTTTACAAGCGGCGACGTTGAGAAATGCAATAAAAGGGGATTGTAGTTCCTTAGTAGGTTGTGATAACAGTAATAAAGTTTACTTCATTTAACAAGTAGCCCGGTGTTTCTGACACATTTTATTCGCTCGCCGCTTTGCTCAAACATTTGCGCCAGTCAGTTACACCAAGCAGTATTTGCAGATAGATAAGGGCGAGCAAGGCTGCAAGGCTCCACACAAATGTTTGCTCAAATAATATTTTCTTGTGAGCCCCCACTTGATGTCGACATCAAATTAAACAAGTTTAAACTGAGACCGCTTTTAGTATCCTGATAAAAGCTTAGGCAAAAATGATAAAACATAATTTGTCACGTTACGGAATTAATGGGCTTATTAGATACGTTTACTACCGCAATCAATAAGCTAATATTGTTGTCAAGCCAGTGTGATATTAGCTTGACATTGGCATGCAAAGCGAAAATTCAGAATTTAAATTACGTTTTCCACACTTTAAAGCGAGCTTACATTTCCAGTGCAATAAATAATGCAAGGTTCAGTCACATTACTTTCCCCGTTTCACAAGAATCCAAGAATGCCATAAGTATTAGTCATTACGAAGGGGGACTCCAAATTGTAGGTTGCGAATCGAACCACCTGACTCGACTTGGATAGCACATTTTTTTACACTTGAACAAACATCTGTTTCGTTCAGGCGAAATTTCTGAACAGTTGTCCGATGTTTTTACCTTATTTGAACATCTGAATAAACAATTTGTTTTCGTTCGCGAGCACGAGACGCGGTCGCGATAATTCCTGCATCGCCTTTTGCGACCGTTTTAATATGTAACCGTTTGATATTTTTCTACCATTTATTCACGGATGTTTATGTTCTCAGTAACAGATGCTCCTATTCGAAATCCGCTTAATACACTCGAGAGCAAAAAAATCGCACACTACCTCAATTTTCGTTTCAGAGTCCTTCTTTTTTTAAATGGCGC
>DWGW01000873.1:0-12851 GCA_018247775.1 Udranomia orcinus
CATAAAAAGAAAAACATCACATACTTGATTTCATTTATACAAAAAAAGAGACATAATATCTATCTATACGATTAAATTACAAATTTATTCGTATAGATATTAAAGAGTGAAATCTTATATGAGGAAACGCCAAGTATTTTGTTAATTTTTTTTAAGAGATGAGCACCACAAAAGCGGTAGTGCACAAAAAGTTATAACCCGAAGTGCAGTGTGTATTAATTTCACGTTACACCTTCTACACTGACGCTCTTGTGATATGTTCTTAAACCACACATGTTCAGCTTACATTACATTACAGATCTCTATAATGCATGAATGTCTAAAAACGCACCGTGAACCCGCTCAACCCGTAACAGCGGCAAGACAAAGACACAGACGGGACACCGACTAATAGGGAATTCGGACAATCGTCACTAACTCACACAGTAACCCACACGCCCACACAAGGTTGGGAACGGCGTGCATCATACCATCCGCTCGACGGCGGCCGTCAGCTGCAGCACGCCCCCCGCGCGCCCCGCCCGCGCTCTACGCGACCGGGCTGCGGCGCCCTCTGCACGGAACGATGAGGGTAGATGTGGATTAGATACGATTAACATTTTTGAGGGTAGTACAAGAAAAAAAGGAAACGTTAATTTATCGGAAATTATGCGTAATTGGATACTTCGTTTTAAGAGCGAGCAGTCGCGTCGTCTGGCAGACGGAACGATTAAATTTTAAGGGGAAATAGTGAATTCTATTTTGTTTGCGTTTTAGGGTACTAGACAAAGAAAACTTTTTTGTCGAAAATTACGTAGGAAGACGCTAAAATATTTATTTTAATGAAAAATATTGTAATTCTTATATTATGTTACTACTAAGATAAAACAATAAAAGGTCGTGAAAAGCCGACCTAAGGAACCGCAACAGATACACAGATGTAAATAGATACCACAGGGTTGATTAGAATGGCAAAATTATTATACTTATCGGCATCTATCTTTTTAAAGCTTTTAGATGTATCGTAAATAAAAGTGAAATAAAATTTTGTAAAGGAAATCGAATCCTTTTGATCTCAGCATTTCCAAGTTATGTAAGGTAAACTAACTCGGCATTCCGCGCCACTACGATATTTTCTACTATAGATGCTTTCATTCATATGGTCGCAGTTCTGTGTGGCGTGGATACACTCATACACGTGGTTGAATGAAATGATTCTTGATTTCCGTTTTCATAAGAACTGACTAGACAACATATTCTATCGATTATTCGGCGGATTATCTTTGGAAATCTTTACACATGCCGTCACTTCCAACACATTCAACATTCAAAATACAGAACTTCCACAAAGCTTTTCAAAAGAAAGTTCATTTAGTTCTGGAAAAACCATTTTCGGTAACAATGTAAAAGTTCCCTCCATCGACTAACCGTGTCATATAAGAGTTTTAATATGCAAAATATTGGTATATCCACAGAGCCATACAAAACCGCGACCTGTCAGAAATGACAACGACCCGAACGTATACCAATGTAAGTAGCATGAAACATCGACAAGACCTGGTAAGTACTGGCCCCATACGTCCGTCCTGTGGGCAAGCGAGCGCGCGGTACCTCGCTTCGCGGGCGAGGGTCGAAGCAGCGCCGACAGCCACACCTCATTGCCGAGGGCGGCCAGCAGGCTCGTCGTCACACATGCCAGGATCACCAGCTCCAGGTATGTTAGCATGCGACACAAGCGTTGGACTGCTCACCTCGGCGCTACCGAGGCACAGGTATTACCAGCACAAGTTGGCGCTTGATGGCTTTCCTTCGAAATCAAGCCTTTAGCCTGAAGTTAACGCGATAAACTTTCGAGTTTTCGCCTCTTTGTCTTTCAAATTCAGTTTCCCTGCTGGATTTGATTCCACAGCTTTTGGGATCCTTTGGTCAAGAAAAAGAGCTTGTGTGGAATACACAATGTTCAGTTTATTTTAATGAACGCACTCCGTCACTTTCACACAATATTTTTGTTTATTTAGAATTTTAGTCAGATGTATAAGTTTCAAGTTTATAATTCGTGGCGCACACTGTTGAAGTCACACTGGACCTCGAATGATTCTGATTTGACAAGACACTATCTTTGAAGTTAACTAAGTTAAACTATCTACAAAACAAAATAACACTATTGCTTCTACTGTAAATAATTTTTGTTAACTAATTGACGTAACTACAGATTGTACTTGGAATGTATTGTACTGTAAATTAGATTTTAGGATTGAGGATTACGCGAAAGAAACGATTCAGTATTATTAAAGTGTCGTCGTATTATGACGACGTATAGTATACGCTGTGCGTGCGTGTTGAATCACTGAGGCCGATCAATGTGTCTATAAATGTTACATAAGCCCTATTTTATTCAACACTTTTATCGTTATTCACTTCAACCACCCACGTGTTCAATTCACCTTTACATTTAATCACCACTGTTCCTTTCAAATTAAGTTATTCCAATGACACAGTTTCAAACACCAATGTCAACATCAACAAGTCCACTCTCGGTTTCCATTGGCATCCATCAGGGTTCGTTAAATCAACGATCAAGGTCACTTTCGATAGATATTCAAATACCACTCCGGTGTTCACTTCACGTATGTCACACTAGCAGATTTTTGCACGTTTATCCTCGGCACTGTGAAGCGCGGACGGGTTTTTTAGAGGGTAGGACGGTTTTCGGGTTAAGTGATTCCCGTGGAAAAGAGCATTTCGTTGGTGACGTCAGGAAACGGCCATCGCGGTGTCGCGGCGTGCACTGGCGGGCGCCGGTGGAAGGTGCACCGCCAAAACCCGCTGCCAAGTTTCACAATCGGGAATGCACGTAATCTTCGGAGTTGATACAATCATTTATCGCGATGACGCTTTCCTTCTAGAGATGTAGGCGACAACGTCTAAGCGGTAGATTAGATATTTTATCTCCGCTATGGGGCGAGAAAGAGAAGTGATACCGAGCAGTGAGGAAACCGCACGTGTTGATAAAGACCATGAAGGCATAACTAAAATACTCCACGGATTTGATGACCTTAATGGCTCTTAAAAGACCTGATGCCAAAAGGATCAGATATTTGGATGAAACCCTAAGGTTTTTACTATGAATAAAGCCAATATTTCGAGAAGAGGAAAGTTAAACAACAGATATAATGTTGTTGATAGCAAGAACGAGTTGCAGAGCCTGCGTCAACGGTGACATCACACGGTCTTGGACGAAGCCTCACAACCGCTACCCTGTTAGATAACCGATAGAACGTTACCGTGATACCCTTATCGCTGAGCAGTTTGAAAAGTCAAATAGTCTTAAAACCAAATGGAATACTAAAGTATATTTCGCATAACAATTTTTGCTCATTCCATTAAAGCGTTTTAAGTCATTTTAATCAATATTGATTTGAAAAGATTTGAAGGCAAGCCGACAAGAAATATACATCATATAAGATATAATAGGATAATACATGTAGCCTATCCGTGAGAATATGAAAGTCTATGAGTTGACAGTTGAGATTACTGACAGGTCCCTTAAAGCCTTAGTTAAGGGGAAACACTTAGAAATCTGTTGCTGCGAATTGACGAAACATTTTTATACGTGCAACAGACAAATAAGAAAATACCAAATGTCACAACAAAATTCAGATATAACTGCTACAGATATAAATATGGTTAACTAGAAAGAGGCTTTAAATGTTTTGGGCCATATTTGCGACCCTGTGGAAAGTGACATTTTTAACTCTAAATTCCAACAAAGCGTATAAAAAACAACTTATAAAACGCGCTTTTCAAAGCAGAAGCAAAATGCCATGCCATTAACAGTCTCCAACCCAACCTCAGCTTTGTTCTACGTTGTTTTTGCGAATCATATACGGTCTAAAGCGAGGCTCGCTTCGCAAGAAATAGAGTTAAGGCTAAGAAATGGGAACACCTCCAACTGATAACTTATCTTAATGGCCTTTGCTTTGAGATAGTATGAGATAGTTCAGTCCTTCGCGTTTACTTCCGAGTTTAGAGTTACTCACACGACTTCCTCATACCAGCGACATTAGCCATGTTCTTCATCAGTAAGGTAAGGACTTATACCGTATAAATCTTTACTTGGCAACACCTTTAAATACGTTTTTTTAATTACTGCCATGTCAGTTACAAGTCATTTTGTTTTTAATCCCTGGAGGGATGAAGCCGTGCTCAAAGGCTTGTGTTAGGAACAGGTCCATGTCAATGGTACAATGGACGGGTGGTATAGAACCCACAATCTCTCAATTGTAAGACGGTAGGTAGACAAGGTAGACGAGGAGGTAGACGCAAAGAATTTGGAAAAGTTGTCAGACGATAACCATATGTTCAGACGTCAAGGTAAGAGGACGTGTACATTTAGCGCCAATGGTAGTACAAAGTCTATATAAAGGGCTATCGAAGGCATAGAGATGTTGTTACTCCGAGAACAATGATGATTGTTTCAGATGTAAAACTCCGTCACAATTCATCAGCATTTTAAAACTTTTCGAGATCTTTAAGATAGTTGACATTGTTTCGTTTTAACTTCACATGCCAAAACATACAAGGTCCTAAAAAATTCAAACCTTAAAAAAACACTTAAAAATGTCCGAAAGCCGTCCAGTCCACCCTTCACAGTACCGTTAACGCAGTAGATACACTCTAATTCATATATGGCCACGAAACTCTTGTATAAATTGATCTAAAGTCTAAACACAAAAATGTTACTCGAAAAGTTTGACAGATCCAAATTGATGACACTTGACGTAACGACCAATCGTTTTCAAACGCTTCCAGCTGTCAATGGCATACAACAGCCAGTGCAAAGTGCCATAGAGATTTCGCGCCAAAAATACTAACAAATAAAATACCAACAATGTCTTTTCATATTGTAACAAAACTTATCAAAATTTCCAATAATTTTTAAAAATATACCAATAAAATTAGATCTAATCGTAAAATTAATTCAACATCACAAGTTTAATTGTATCTATGTCTTCCACCTATCATTATTCTGAAGGTCAACAACCGAATGTACTTTCAAAGAAATCCAATCACTAAAATTAGTAGTTGTGGACTTAAATGGACTGTAACAACTACGCTGTACGTAGTAGTACCAATACTATCTCTTTTTTTTTCACGAACACCGGAAACACTTATGTAGATATATAGCACTACTTTAAGGTTATAATGGAAGGTGCACCCAGAACTGTTATAAAAAGACGATGAAACTCTATGGTTAACTGTCAAAGAGCCCGCGCTTTTTCGCAAAATGGCGGTCGTACGATCAAAATTTTCTTCCGCACGTGCCTAGAAAAACGTGGTCGAAACCGGCCGAGGTTTCCCGCGTCAATTTATTTCTAGACGTTACATTTAGAGTATTATTTTTAGATCGGGATTCTCTTAGAAAGAGGGCGAGCGACGTCTGCGCGTCTCTTTAAAAAATGTATTGTCGTGCGCTGGACGGAATGTATTTGGCACTATTGGCAACTTCGAATAGGCGATTCGAACTAATGTTATAAATGCAAGGTAAATCGTGCGGTATTATAAAAACGAATGCTAGTTTCATTGTTACCCTTTCACATCCTTACTTCTCAGCCGATCGTCGTATTACTATATATACACAACATGGAGTACTGATAAGGTCATAAGATAACTTTTATCCAATAAATACTGTCACGAGGAATAGAAAAGCTATCACCAAAAACGAAAACCTGATTGAAAAATAGTAGTCTCTACTAGTAGTCTCACTTAATCTACAAGCTCACAAGTTCATATCATAACTTTACGTATCCGATTGCTACTGTAGTGGGTTTTAAAACCTCTTATATTTAGCGCAAAGCTACATATCGTTATCTTTATATATTTATCTCTACAGGTGGTTCACGTGGCTATTTGTTTACTATAAGGTGTTTGTAGCAATTGACATATGCGATTGTTAGCCAAATATGCCGTATTCGCAAATACAAATAGCCATGTAAAGTAGTGCCCTACTGGTCGAACAGTAAAATTGATAGTTGTTAATAATCACAAAGGTTCGTCCTATTGATCTATAGGTGCAAGTTATCATATCTTGGACATATATTTATCAGATATTATCAGCATAATTCATCCTCGGGTATCCTTAGCGTTGAAGATATATATATTGCTCTGTAGACGACTGAACGTTGCATTGTACTATTTTTATTGCATTAAGTTTAACATCCGTGATTTTTTTGTAATGGGCCTCCTCTTTTGTGGAGGCCCCAGGGCAGTAGTCCCGCCTGCCCTTCCCCAAATCCTGTCCGGTTGCTGTTCTAACATGTGTCCTACCTGGTGCAATACAAGTTGTACCCGTCCCACCTGAATTATGTCCGGAAATAGCAGAACAGCAAGTCGTTTGCCCTTTACTCTGCATTCGTAAGTCGTTCTATCTATAGAGCGATACAACACTGCCCTGCTGACTCACTTGTCCTCTGCTCCTATATCCACATGTTTACTAAATACATTTATGATGTGTGGGATGTCGCCAAGGGATAATATATTTCACAATAATCTTTTGTATATTTTTGTTAACAATTTAACTGTGTAATTTATTTTCTTTTTAAGGCTCTTTAATCAGAAAAAGAAATTTTCTTCAATTTTGTCTATAAGTCAGTGATTTTTTTTAATAAAAATATTAAAATGCTAAGTAGCTAGCAAGTTACATGTAAAATAAATATTTAAGAACAAGCTTCCACCCTGTTTTTTATTAGTGGGTCATTCGTTTGTGAGCTATTGACATTAAAGTTTTAGCTCATAGTGGAAAGCCCTTTAAAATCGACCACACTTTGTTACCCGAACCATAGAAAAGAGAAGTAAATAGAATAGCATCGAGGACGGGACAGGCGTGCCATGTGCTCATATCAGTTAGTCCTTGGCGGGTGTCGCAATACACTTAACAAATAACATTTAAAATTCATTATTAAAACCCGAGGACACAAAATCCACATTTTTTATAAAAAAAGGTGTTGTAGAACCTTTTTCGATTCGACTCCGGAGATACCACAACACCTATTTCTACCTTATAACAGCAGTGTTCTTGCTGCTGTGTTCTGGTTTGAAGCGTGTGGTGAGGGAGACATACTTAACCGAACTCAGTCATCAGGGGTACACACAACGTAGTCATTTGTGATCGACCTAAGAACTTCGAACCTATATTGGATTGATTACAGATGTATATGGACAGTAGAGACCGTCAGGCGGACTGCAAGCTCGGTTGTTCCCGGTTGTAAAAAAATGCTCCCAGGCATAGAGAGATAGTCCGACATATCAACTCAGTATTGTATTTAGAGACGTCAAAGCGAGTAAAATCGTGAGCAGAGCTACCACAAATATGGCCAGAGAACTAAACTATTAACGTTGTTTTGTTTTATGACCTTAAGACAGCACGCTTGTTTCTTTACAGAATACGGAGTGGAGGTCAATCTATGGCCACATTTAATACTATACCTATAGACCAGACAAAGCGAATTAATATGTAAAGATAGGATAGTATTAGCGTGTATCTTAAATTCGTTGAACTTTATATTTGATCTCTACTATTTGCATTGGCAAGCAATATTAATATGTAGATGTATAATGCAAAAAAGGAATTAAGATCGGAACGGCATTCCAATATTCGAATTCAAAGATGCATCGGAAAATTAATTAAAGGTAAATTGTTATCAAAACAAATGCTACAGAATATTTGGTTTGTAAATGGTTATTCTGAAGAGTAAACTGACACTGTCGTGTAAAATGAGAACGGAGTTTTACTACAGATTTGGTCCGAGAATTACACTTACGTTTTATAAAAAAAATCTTCGTGTCAAATTTATTGTGTGTGTAAATTTAATGTGTTTGACACATGTCAAGTCAAAGCTGACGTTTGGGACCAAACTTTTTTTGTTAGGAAACGTTTAGAAAGAGATACCTCTTAACACCCGTATTCATAAACAATACTATAAATTTTCACAGTGTGCTTGGACGCACAGTGTACCATAAACCTATTCAGAGACTACTTGAGTGCCAGTGACAGTAGTTTACTTACACAAGTATCGTTTGTGAATACAAGTGTTAATATGTCTCATCAGCAGCCTATCAGTGCCTACCAGTGATAAGTTAGTCTAAGATCTAGGCCGATACGTACAAAATAGGGCATTTTAGACCCTACGACGAGCGTTGGTCTTCGCTCCTTGTAATTGTGAACGACAAAAATATGGTGAAAAGGTAGGTACGTAATAACAACGCCACAATAGTGAGAAGTTTTACCGCAAATAATTGAACAGACAGATCTAGGATAGGTTTACTAATCTTGTAAACCCTGTAGGTAAGGTATTACCTGCATAGTATTTAGAACTTTACGTCTTACATGATCTTAAAAATACATATTTAATATTTTCAACCTTTATAATTATGTCGTTGTGAAACAACGTAACAAAATGTCTATACGCATCTATAGTAACAGCAAATTTCATTTACAACATATTAACTACAGTAGACTAACGTAAAAACACGTCGTTCCTTACAACGGAAACGTCGTGTCGCACCCAAATCGTGGTCGTACACGCTGAACGAGCCGCCGCCAAACTGGGCAATACACATCAATTACCGCATGAGATCTGGGATGACGAGCGAAATTTTCAATGCCCACACACACGCACACACACGTATATATACACCCAGATACACTCACACACGCACCGGCCGACCTGAATAGCGAAATGCCAACGAACTCGGTGCTTTTTTTAAACGAGTCCTACCGAAGATTCGCACTTACCGTCCGATACTAGATCGTATCTGTTTGATAACGATCGTTCATCTCTAACCTCGATAAGAATAGTATAAGAGGAAGCCCATTTGCAGGATACAATCCTCTTACCGGTTGCATCCGATAAGAATCACAGCAATAAGTGACTTATATTTTCGGAACTAGATGTCACAGTCTTGCTGTATAGACAATTATTCCATTCGAATTTTAAACTAGATTCAAATTTGGATTGGTTTGTGGGATTTATAATAGTTGTCTTAGTATGTGAGGGTTAATTCTAAGTGTATAGGATCAAGACTAGCGCGATAAGATCGAATTAATTAATTTCTAATGATACTATCATTGGTAAGCCTTGAAACAATTTACATTTAATTTAATAGATAGATTTTATTTACTCTGAGCTAGTTACAAAAATCACACAAATATAACGCACTTAAATTAATAGGGAGTAAATTGACCCTTAACGCTATGATCTATTTCTATTCTAAGAACTATAATTTTATGTATAGAAATACCAATGAAAAATGAAAGGGAGGCCCTATAGATTTTTCTTTTATAGCAATGCGCATTCACGCTCAACCATCGACTAATGAAGCGGGGTATTGAAATTATTATAAAAACACAAATTAAATTTGGAATAGACAAGGTTACGGAGAGTTTAAAAACTGAGCCCAACAGATTACGAAAGACCCGTCGTACAATTGTCATGGTTGTCATGGTTACCATGCTACAACTGAATTTTGAAGGGTTCGATTTACAAGCCAGAAATTTTAAATGTAGAATTTCAATTTCTGTGTTGTTCTGTGTTGTTCCGTGTGTTGCCCCTGCGTTTTTCCTTGCACCCACGAGACGGGGAATCGTTTGGTGGGCGAAGGTGTATGAAATAGCTGATTTATTTGCTACTTTTACCGGTGGTCTTAAGTAAGTAGATCATCTTGGGCGATCCCCCGTACATCAATATCTATCTCCTATTCGACTATCTTAAGCCATGATTTTTTGAATAAAAGTACCCTATGTTTTTCCTTGGATTCAATATTATCTCAATAACTTAATTCATATAAATCGGCGCAGCAGTTTAAGCATGAAAAGGTATCACAGTTATTTTCGCATTTATAATATTAACATGGTACTTAGGATAATTTAAATTTAGGTCATTCAAAATTCAAGAAACGAGGAAAGAGGAGGAATGTGGACCCCATCTCTACAAACATCAAACACTACTTGAGAAGCATGGTGGGCTTGATCCCACTCATTATTTAAGCGATCTTACTTATGTATTAATATGAATAGACTGACGGAAAATTAAGCTTCACAACGAATTTTATAAATACAATATAATTTGCAACAAAATTGGCACAAATATTCGTAAACTTTCGCATCATGAGAGACGTTATTTGCCGAGTACTTAATATTCTTAGGTTTCTTACTGGATTCAATATAGGAAGAATAGAAATGACGCCTAAAATATAATAATATTGATTGTAAGAATTAATATATGTACAAATCGATTCTTATACCAACAGAAACCTATGAAAAATCTTTAAACTTGTGTTGAAGTGTCGAGACTAAGAGAATTGGAACCTACGAATATCAGAATTGTAGAAAATAAATATGTAGAATTTCGTGTCAAGAATTAAATCAAAATGTGCTTTGAAAAAGAGCCACTTGGTAACGTGGAGTGTGAGACATGAAGAGGTGTCTTTTGGGGCTTTTAAATTCTAGAAGAGACAGATTGAAGATAGACATTTTAACTTAGACCTCAAGAATGTCACATCCATTATCAAAGCATAACTATAAAAAATATGTTCTATTGACGACTTTATTTATCTGTAACCAGGCCTGATCTGATAAGCATAGATACCAGGATATAGCTTCAGATACCAGGTGATCATAGTATACTAAGATTAATAACCATACAAGCGTAACGACGCTTTACTTGCAACTAAGAATGTTATTGAAAGTCAAATTTCTTAAAACGAAGACTCGACATAACTTAATGGTGATATTTTAGTGTCATAACTCCTTTGGTAATAAAGCTTATAGCAATCCTCGTCAATCGTCAATTTTTATACTAAATACAATTTGTGACGTGAGATCTGTCTGTAATCTATTACCTAAACTATAATATTGTATTATATTTAGAATCTGTAACCATTGAGGACCAAGTTGAAATGTCTCGTAAGACAAAATACAAGAGACCTCTCCAAGTCGTAAAGAGAGACAAATGAGTACTTACCGCTTTGATATCTTCGTAATCCTTCGCATCCAGCACTCTCCTTCTAGAAGACGGGGTTTCTGGACTAGAGTCTTCTGTGGGCTCGCTTATCGTACTCTCCGTGCTGGTTTCCATGGACTTGACGCCGTCCTCTAGGTCTTTATGCTCTTCTTCGGCCTTTTCTGTTCTTTTCTTTAAGTAGTTTTCATGTTCGAAGGTTTTGTTCTCGAAGCCAGTGCCGCTCGGCGACTCTATGTCATTATCGAGAACCAACCGGTCGTCTTGCTCCGAATCTATGTATTTCAAAGAGATTTTGGTTTTCCTCGGTTCTTTCACATGATTCTTGGTTATATCATCGTTAACGTTATTCGTATCTACGGGCTTGGACATTTTCGGCGTGGTCGAGCCGGAAGCTATCGGTTGTGAGATCTGTATATAGGAAGCAAAATTTGATGTATGTTTAGGCGCTTTCACTTGCTTTTCGATATCGTTCTTAAGAGATTCCTTTGATTTAGTCACCTCCGGACTGCTGCGAGGTAGTTTCTTACGTTCAACATAGTCTACATCGCCGTTCTCCACTTGAATGACCGTCGATTTTTCTAGAATTTTCCCTATCGGATTGTTGGGGTCGAGCTGGCTCTTTATGCTCGCTAATCGGTCGGAAGGCAGTTTCGCGGTGTAAGACACTGACATGGAGTTATTCTTATCGACACTCGGTTTGGCTAAAGACACTGGTTCAGAAATAGTTTTGCTAAGCGACAGATCGGAGTTCGAATTAGACCTAGAGCCGGAAGAGCCGACCTCCCATCTGTGGTTGACGCCGTTCTTCTCCACGTACGGCAAATGGACGGGAACTGGCTGATCCTCCTTGGAAGCGGATCTAGTGTAGCTGGTCGACGAGTTCGCACAATCCTTGAGCTGACTGAGATACTGCTCGACCGTCTTGTCTCGATATACGTCGTATCTCGAGTCGTTAGCGGGCAGCTTGGTGACCGTCATTTTGGGATCAAACCGCTTCCTGATCTCGGAGACGGACGCCACCTCGTTCCCGTTCGTGTCCTTCACTCCGTTGGCCACGGATCGCTTACTGTAGCTCTGGGTTGGCGACGTCTCCTTGTACCTCCTGCCTTCCGGTCTCTGGCGTTGTTGAAAATTGAACTTAGCGATATCATAATGAGACATTAATGACTACTGCGCGATGTGATTGTGTGTTAGTTCCAACGTGAATTACCGCACATGCTACTGCGTAGAGATCCACGCGTCTATGTTACTACGGGGCCGGTAGGAAGGCGGACGTTTCTATATCACGGACAAACGAAAACAAAAGGAACAGAAAAAAAATCAGAAGCCTCCGGTATGTACAGCAAAGGTCGGCCTTCCAGGGCCCGTGAGGCTATTATACTTGAAGCTAGAATAGTAACATGGCTCTTTAGTGCGTGATGGTTAAAGAACATGAACACACGTACACACGCGCACACCGCGCTCCTTGGCTCTGGGAAAAGCACACGGACAGTACCATGTCTGTCAGATTACAAGAGAAAAAGAAGTTAAAATCAATTTGGAAGTACGTCAAAGAAGAGTATTTTAAAACAGTCATTCATTTATTTATTTATAATTGGTATTAAGTTTTTACAAAACCTCTATTCGTTAACAGGATAACTTTAGTGATTATATTGACGATGACATTTACCTAGAATTAGACCCTTTGCTAATTGTAGTGTAAATATTTTTTTTTTATTGTTTAAACAGAATATCTTCTTATAGTTGAAATGATTAGTAGTTTTCTCTCTAATATATCTTTATTTATTATTATCATTAGAGTAGACGATATAAGTTTATTATACCTCATTAGATATTAAAAAAATATATGAA
>DWGW01000874.1:0-12842 GCA_018247775.1 Udranomia orcinus
GCCTTCACGACGAACTTTACAAGAATGAAGATGCGAAGAGTTAAGTGCTTATGGTCATCTATATTCCGAAGTCGATCACAGATACGTTGCTACTCCTCAGGACAAAAACGGAATGCCTCGAAAATATGTAAAGTAACATTATTGCCTCACCACACACACCACATAACTGACTTATAGGGTAGTGTTAATAAAATGAATGCGTGTGTTTAAAGACTTACTGAGTTTCCTTACTTGACACTTACTTGGTTGACCAATAGTCACGATAGTCAATATATGAAGGTGGTAGAACATATTAGGTTTGGGTGCGTCACCAGACACCCCGTCATAGCTACTTCTGCCTCATGTTAAATGTAGCAATATTTTACTTCTGTGTTTTGGTTTAAAGAGTGTGATCAGGACAGACACAACTATGTTCAAACTGAGTCCTCAGGAGTAGCGACGCACTTGTGGTCCAGCTAAGAAATAACTCTGATCCTATTTTGGCTAGATTTCAGATTTCCATGATCGCCAGTTAGTACTTACCATCAGGTAGACTGCATACTTATTCGCTACCTAAGAATTCTATAAAAAAGTCTAGGGAAAATCACCTACAAATGTAATCTGGTGGATTTGAGTGACAGTAACGACTTACAATCGGGTGAAATACGCTCTTGCTCGCTGCGTTGCTGCAAAACAAAAACAAAACCGTGTATGTTATTCTTATTAGATAATTTGGAATAAATTCAACAACACTTTATAATCAATAAACAAGTTTAGGTAGATAAAGGTAGTTCTCAGGATCCCGACCAGTACTTCGCACTTGGGGCACGTCCCGCGTCCCGAGGAAACGATAAACTTTAATTAAATAGTTTGCTCCGCGCCTGAGATATGAACTCCCAGTACATCGATTTATAGGTTCTGTTGCCATTGATTTAAAATTATGAGCCCTTTAAACAGTTCTTATACCTATAAGGATAACACATTTTGTTTATAACCTAATTCTGAAAAAACATTGTCAAATCTGGAATGTGTACTAAGAATGAAACTGTTTCATAATGTCCATGTAGATTATTATGTCCTAGTGTAGCTACTATTCAATTTAATACACATACATGATTCGAAGTAATTTCAGGCATTTATGTTGCTCATAAACATTAGCCTTCATCTGTAAGTACATTAAAGTCGACGGCACGTCCCCCAAAATCCTGGGCATCCATCATGTTATCCGAGATCACCTCGCGGACATCTCATCTCGTAAACATATTGCTCCCGCTGCTAATAAAAACTGACCCCAACCCTTATCCCGCGCAGCACTCTCAAAGGGGTACAAAATGGTTAACATTTTCATTTCTGCAGTCGATGCCACCCTTATGGGGAAGTGTTAAGGGCTGATTTTTAATAACACGGCAACAATGGACGCCCGTGTTTATTTTATACTCAAAAGAGTATCAAATGTAGTATAATATTTACCGGTACAACGAGCGTTATTGTGATGGGTCCGAGCCGAGTTCAGCGCGGGATGTCCCGCGGTCGGCACAGGAGTGCGGAAGAGTTGCGTGCGTCGCCTCGCCGCTGAATTAAACTGCGTACCTATAGAGTGGATGCGGGACTCAGGGCTGCCACAGTTATTATATGATGACCTGTACCAAATTTTGGCGTAACTATGAGTAATCATCATTCCTGAGTAGCTTCCTGAGTCTGATTTCTGGTTACTGAAAATTGTAAATTCGATTTATTCGATACGTGTGTACGTGTGTATGTTTGTATGTATGTATGAATTCGAAGTAAGAAAGACAATTATATCAACCGTTCTGAAGCCACATTCTCTAACAGGATAACTATCAGCCTGTAAGTATGGAGGTGCTTTTGTATCTATTTATGGATATTTGGTAAGTAAATATCAAAATTTGTAGGCTTTATCCATTTCTATTCGTGCGCTACACAGGTGTATTGTCTTTCGACGCAGAGCCAACTTAGATATTTTTATTGTAAGCGACCAATTCACGCCCCGCGGGCTCACACACCTGGTTATCTCAATGTATACCGATGCGACGACTCAATACAATTTCCAACTAGAATTCCTTTTATTGAAGTCTTTATATTCAATTTATGCAGCGAACTTTGAAAGTAATGTAAAAAGCTTTTTCAGAATTGTAGCGGCTGACCATCTTTGTTTAAACAAGATAAAAGTTATTATTTAAAGTTCTGCCAAAACAAAGTGTTTTTTTGTAATCGAGTTTTATCAAATTCAAACAAATCCGACAGCGATTCTGTCTCAGTAGAATATCATGATCAACATTTAAAATAGTACAAATATTGAATGTTAAGTTTACTATACATTAGTTATTGTGGCAGCCCTGCGCGTCGTCCAGTTAACTGTACAAACATTCTAAACGCTCCCTAATTGCCTCCCCCGCCCCCGCCGCTCCCCACCGAGCCCCGCACTGCATCTGGCCATTTTTTATCAATTGATCCCCAATTTCCATCCAACTGTGACACACGGAGCCATCGTGATAAGCGCGCTGTCCTGCCAGGGGACTGAAGGGACTCTCATTGTGAGATGCGGGTATCGTGGGATCTGTCGTGTAATAGAATTAGCAAGCGAGTGTGCAGTCCACCTGATGTTGAATGTGGCATTCACAGGAGTTCTAAAATTCTTAAATGTGCAACGCCTATCAGAGATTAGTACTGATCTTTGGGATTTGCATATCAAACATACTAGTAGGTTTAATAATATCGAGACAAAAAGTTACAATGTATGCGACATTTCATCTAGCCGCGTGGGCAAGATGTGCAACATGTCCTAATGCTTGAAAGAAATGTCCCTTGCTTTTCTCCGCTTAGAAAACAATGTTGCCGATACATCAGTGCTATCGATAGGTAGCTAGTTTAGATATCGATGTCATTAAAATGCTTCACGAAACCGTCACGCGACGTGCAGCTGACTGCTACCTGAAGCTATCACGTTAATTACCTATTTTTACTCGCACGATGCGTTTGGCTATGCAAGATAACAACATGCCTAAAACAAAAAAAAATTCAAGAATTGAAAAAACTTCTGAAATTGAAAAAATCCTGCCAATCTTGTGTGAAACTTGGAACAAAATAAGATTTTGAAAATGCAAATAGGAGTTTGTCCCGACCGTGCTTGGTCAAATAATCGAGAGGGATTTTAAAAAGCATATATGGGATGTATTATATCGGAAATGTAACTTGTTAATGTTCTGCGAGATAATTATTCTGACAAGGCGATGTGCTCTAATATGTTTATAAATACGCGTGGTGAAGTGTGGCCATTACTGGGGGCTCGGCTTTTTGTGCGAGAGTCCCACGCGGTGGCGAGCAGATTGATAAAACCCTGCCATAATATAATGAAGTGTGAACTCGCAGCAGGGCTACCATCTGCAAAGAAGGAAATTATTTCGTGTTCTTTCTGATCTTCTAATAGAGACATTAGTTTTGTTACTAAGACTAATAGAAAATATTTGTAAAAAAACATACGTTTGAATTAATAAAATGTATAATACGCAGTAATTTAATTCCATATTCAGTTTCTTTATTTAAATACTGGAATGTCAATACATACTTGAAATTTTGTTAACCCCTCCAGCTAAGCTCGGCTTATGTTAGGAGTGGGTTCACGTGAACAGTGCAATGGGGGAGAGAGAATCGTACCCACGACCTCTCGATCGTAAGTTCGACCCACTACTTATTGGGTTATTGCCACTAAAGGTAGGTATTGCCACAATCATATATAATAGAATCTTAATAATAATACGCCAGAGTAAAGGAAATCATCACATAGCAATGAAGCCAAAAATATAAATATATATGCGTACGATAGAAATGGTATCGGGTTTAATATACCTACGTAGTATACTCGTATATTTTTTTTGCGTCCAGCTATTAAGCCCACGGCTTTACCCGCGTTGTTTATTAAATTATTTTATATGTAAAAGTCTAAGTTACTTCTTATTACATCAGCTATTTGCTAGTGAAAGTCACGTCAAAATCCGTTCAACCGTTCCAGAGATTAGCCGAAACAGACAGACAGGCACACAAAAATGGTATAATAAAAAAAAATTTGTATATGTACCTACCGTGTATATATAATTAGTAAATAACGAATTTAATATTATATTCTGTTAATATAACAAACAGACACTCCAGTTTTTATTTATTTGTATATAAGAAATAGTAAACTTGAAAAGCTGGAAAGGAAATTATTTTCGTTCGATCGAAGCCAACTATCTGCTCTTATGACCCTGCCGATCTCAGGTTTTCGCGCGTTCCCACAAATGCGTCCATAAAATAGATTTTTCTGTGAAGTTTACGCGACATTTTCACTTTATATCACGTGTCTAGATTCTGAGCTATGTTATCACAAATTTACTTTGGAAATAAAATAATCATTTATCTGCGTCATCATTAAAATCATAAAAGCGGCAATGGGTAGTGTGCCAGACTCACGATCGAGAGGTCGTGGGTTCGATCCCCACTCTCCCATGCACTATTGACGTGAACAACAACTAACACAAGCCTTCGAGCTTAGCGGGAGAGGTTAACAAAATTACTAGTATGTAGTATGTATTGACATGCTAGTAATTTAAAAAAATCTACAACTATTTTAATATCTACAAACGTTTGAAAATACAAATAAAACAGTATTGTTAGGCAACTTCGTAATAATAAACATAGAATGCAATAGAATATACTTTCATTACCAAAATGCTCACACAATCCTTATGGGGATTGCAAAGCTCGTGTTTTCAAAACATGATTAGCTATATTCAAATTACTCGAGCGTGGAAACAAATATCCCGAGTAATTGCGTGAATCATTAGTAGCTCATCTCCTGTTTTAGACATTTAACCTACGTACCTACTGCGGTTATGTTGATTTGTTTTATAAAAGTGTATCTGTTCATTAAAAACTAAATTCTCAATTGAGTATCGGAAAGTTTATCAAGTACGAACGGTAACCATGCAATTTCATTGCATTTTTTGTTTATCACCTCAGAACTCCGTCATTTATTAACTGATTACTTTTATTCTTTTATTGGGAGGATATAAAGCTTCGTATAACTTAAAATGTAAAGTAAAATAAAATACATTATTATTACACTTTAGTGCAATTTTATTCATAATAAAATAGTGGAAAAATTAAAGCATCAAAAAAATTAAAATTCCGAAAATTTTGCGATTTTTCAAACAGTATCTGTATCTTCGTTAAAATGGTCATATTGTTGCAAAACTAGCTATATAAAGCAATCAATATTGTTTCTCTTTTTAAGTGCACAATTAATCAGGTTTCTCGTCTATCGGGGATAAATCCAATATCTGGATAATTTTTATTAAAAGGTATCCCAGCCATGTCTTTCTTCGCTCCTTGAACTACTTGACCAAAAGTAGGTCAATAGATCTTACTGTTTCGACATGAAAGAAGGACGAACCGGGCAGACGTATACCCTATATTAATATTGGCGTAAATAAGGATCTCTGTGTACAAACAGAACTTACTAAACTCATAGGTTAGTTCAATCGTAGATATTAAATAATTAGATCATTTCTTATTCTCGAAAACAATATATATTCGACACGCGCTGAAACATCCCAACTACCCAAAAGTGGGAATGAACTTTAGGCTTCAATGCTACAAAAATGTTTCTTAGTATTCTGTTTCCTACCACTAGACATACGACTTGAAAAAAATAGTGATCTATGTAACGAGCCGTACGCAAATCACGACATTTTCACGAAATCACCTGACCTAATTAATGACCGACCTACTCACTGGTCGGTAGATTTGTTTGACCAATGTGTTTTAAGGCCTTAAATAAAGCGTCCGACAAGGTTTTACTAGACAAGTGTCCCTAATATTTGCATACTAGTATGTGCACGTTGTAGGTATTGTTTCAAAATTAGCTGTATTTGTTTCAAATAACTCAATATTAACTTTAAAAAAACCAAGTCTCGCTACTCAGTTCTTCTTCAGTAAAAAGTTGTGAGATCCTTGTAATACGAGTACGTCTGTTTGTTAATTTATTCAGTCCCTACTTAAGAACCCTCGTCTTAATTTATTACTTAATTCAAATTATCCGAAAAAATAAAGCATGTACATTCCATTCATAAAATTCGATAATTTTCGATTGAATCATTTCTACTTTTTTCTAGTAAAATACAGTTCTACAACTATCACGTCAATAGATTTTAATCGAAAATCATAAAATAAAAGCTTCACAAATGCGGCGGCAGAATTTTCCACGCGTCGATGCAAACGGACGCGTTGCATAATCGGACTGACTAACATCCAATACAGCTGAATACCCTGAAAGCTATTACATGGATTTATCGAATTAGATGCGCTGTAAATTGTACGCGAAATGTTTGCGCAACTCATATAGGGTTTAAAATGAGGTATTATAGCAAAAGACGTGCTTGTTTGACGGAGGTAGAGCGGGGCTAACACGTCAGTTTGGTAACTAAGATAATACTAACTCTCAGAATCTGAGTCTTAGTATAATCTATGAATAAGGGAAATGTACCGATATTTTTGTAGATGATGCGTCTTGAAGACTTACGCAACAAGAATATCAGATGTCCGATGGAATTTCCCCGATAAATGCAGTGCGGTTTTGCTGCGCTTTCTTATGATTATCTTTTGTGCTGTAGAAGCAATACTCCGACATAGTGTAGCTATTAAATAACTAAAGATATCTAAAATTAAGTAAAGTTAGCGCTCACGGTCATCAATATGCCGAGAAGCAGCTTCTACTCGTATGTCCTGGTCGAAGACACTAGAAGGAGAATCAAAAGAAAAACATCTTCGACTTAAATCTTCAGAAGTAGCAACTTTAGATTCAGAACGTATCTAAAGTTGTAAAATTAGTTTTCTTTCAGTTTTTATTACATTGTCATAGTATTCAGTCCACCTGTGAATGATCAGTGCAATGAAGACCTGTAGCGTAATATTTAACATCAAAGATCATAACAATGACCAATTAACACCAGGTGATCTCCATTCGCCTTTTATCGTCCTTCGCAAAAAACACTTATCCCTAAATAAAGATTGCATAGTTTCTTGACCTTAATGATTCATGGAACGATTCATACAGGATTCATTGCAGGTCGAAACAAAACATCTACCGACGCGTGCGGACAGAATTACTGCAAAGTAACATTCTTTAACTGCAAGTGCTGAAGTAAATTGTCCGGAAAAAATTTGCTTATAATTCAGCTGGTTATCGGAACACGTTCTTAACTTCCTGGGACTTTAATTTGTATTAGGAATGCCAATTATGTAAATTATCATTGTCATCAGAAAAATTATGTAAAACTTTGATTTAAAGATGGTATTGTACCTCTAGCAGTAAATATATTTTTTTGTGATAAAGGAGCTTCGTAAAAAGCACGATATCACTAAAAATGTGGAACTTTCAAGATTCTTATTAAATGGTAAAATACTAATTAATAATATATTACATTCAAGATTCTTATTGAATGGCAAATCACTTGTTTCCACAGATTTCCAGGAGTAAGATGATCGATATTTTCGAAAAAGACAACAGCGCTTAACATAACACAATTAAGAAGAACAAGCGATGCCGTAGCCGCATTTAAACCACAAAAAATTTAAGCATAGCACAGTACAAAGTTAGCGAGCAGAGTAGAGTAAAAAATATAAACATAGTAAGAGTACCTAAGTGGTAG
Source organism: Udranomia orcinus (assembly GCA_018247775.1). Lineage (NCBI taxonomy): Eukaryota > Metazoa > Arthropoda > Insecta > Lepidoptera > Hesperiidae > Udranomia > Udranomia orcinus. The sequence continues at coordinate 7,689 of DWGW01000874.1, forward strand.
ATCCACATTGAAAATACCTTATTTAAATTCAACTTTAACGTATGTATAATGGCCGGAATACGGCTGCCGAATTACGTGTCAAGGAGACCGCACAAATTATAAATTTAAATAAATTATGTATGAATACCGTTTCGGTTTAATGAGGTGTATGTTTGTAAATGCCTTCGCGTTAATTGAGGTGAAAGTATAAGATAATATATTACAGTTCATTAGGCGTTAAATTATTTTTAATATTTCATGCAAATTAGATCGTGTTAAGTCTTCGCTCGGGTCAAATACCTAATATTAAAATATATTTCCCTCTCTGTTTTGCATGACAAAGCTGATTTATTGTACAATAATTTGGATTAGTATTCTTATTAGATCGTAATATTAGCTTGTAAGTGGAAGATTCCCGTGGCTAGCCTACAGCATCACCATCTATAAATTTGTTCTACATGAAAAAGCTGATTTATTGTATTTGTTGTATGATAATTTGGATTGGACTTTTTGTTTATTACAGTTTTATACATTATCGAAACATCGATTCCCTAGTATAGCAATGTTCGCGGCTGGGTTCTGGATTCTATGATATGGTAAAGGAATACACATATACAGATATTCATTACTAGTACAGACAATTATAATAGATATCAAGTAGGCTGCAGAACTAGAATCATCATAGCTTTAGGACCCTTTTGTTAGCTTTGAGACTTGAGTACACTTTTTCCAACGGAGATAAGAATTTGAATAAGGATACGTAGAATTAAAAAAAAAATCATGTAATTGTATTTGGAATTGTATGAAAGGGGTGTCAAACCCCAACAATCTTCGGTTCTTAATACCTTTCATTCAATGAGTTAATATCAACAAGAATAAGTTAATAAATTCATGGCTACTATGAAATGTAGATAATCATTAATTAATTATAATGAATAGGAATCCATGTGCATACAATAAAATATTACTAAGAGTACTGATTAATAAAACTTTCATTGAGAAAGCACTTTTATTGTTATCGTTCGTTTTATGTATTTAGTACTGTATTTAGTTATTTGTTTATATAAAGAAATTGATAAAGAGGAGTAAAAAAAATCGACAAGCCTATTTATGGATAGGATTTTGATACCTAAGGACATTTTGTATCAACGCGAGAGAGAACGCGAGGTTTTACTCACACTAAGATTTTTATTTTTTTGGCGCATTAAATGATAGCGAATTAATTATAATTAGAATTAAACAATCGCTATTATATTCAAAGTACTAGCGGTACATCTATAACATCAACCATACGAGGTAAAGGAAATACGAAAACTCATGCTTAATTGGAAACTGAATCTGAGAAGAAATAATATAAAGTATGTATAGAATTTAATGAATTCCAAGAATCTCTGCTCATCGTAAAGGAGACTTGGTTCACTGACGGAGATATTAATAAACACAATTGCCCTTAAGATTTTTAATACTGGAACAGCTGTGCCGTGATTCATACGACATTGGCCCCACAAATGCCGGGGAATACGAGTAGGTACTGTGTTTAAACGAAGCGACCCTGAATCTGATCGCGGATTAAGAACAACCGTAGGCGAATTTGAAATAAAATAACGGTCTCTACACTCCTCTAGCTACAAACTAGATTGCCTATGTCGTGGATAACTTTGATGTATACACAGGTAAAGGTATTACTAGAGACACAAGAATTAAAATCGGATTAGATGTGGGCTTAAACGCAATCAATGAGGCAGTAGAATAATGATATGATATTTTCACAAATGCTCAAAGAATTCTGGGTAATAAGTCGTTGTTATTTGGGTTCAATACGAATCCATTTACGACTAATTCCTGCTAAAACATCATAACAAAACTCTAAGCTCGCAAAGACTTTGTTGCGTAAAACGGGGTCAGTATAAACAACAATGTAAAAGTACTCACGTTATGTTGATGCAGTGTTAGTACCACGTTGTCGAACGTCGTTGAGTTTGACAGTGCTTCGGAACTTCCGCGAAGAAGCTCAGCCAATAGGTCGGCTCCAGGTTTTACTCCAGCAAGTTTGGATGGCGATGATGTTGCACGAACATGAGTCGGTCCGCGAGGCCTTGAACTAACTGTCGGTGCGGCTCCAGCGCTAATCTTCCGCGAGGGCACTGTAGCATCAGAGAAACTTCTACGACCAACTTCAACTGATCTACTCGTCGGAGCCTCCAAATTTTTCCCAAACGGTCCTCTCGTGAACTGTTGCCGCTTCGCTTCAACGTCTGAAGTATCAGATGGACTGAAAGGAGAGGGAGACGCGGTTCGATCTCTTGAACAGGAGTCACTCTCGGCCTCGGATGGAGAATCACCGCGGGATGTAACTCCATATTTTCGCCGAACTCTGTATGTATCTTCCTCTCTTTCATCCGAACTTTGTTGAGAAAATCTTGCACGTCTCGCCCTCAATTCTTCGGCTCGAGACCAATTCGGTGTCGATCCTTGACTAGGACTTGGAGGTCCATTTGTGCACGAATCATCAGATTTATCTCCAAGTAAGGACGAAGTTCTGGTTTCTGTTGAGAGACGCATGTCTTGAAGAGAAACGTCACTACTTTCTCGATTACAGCCGTTCACTGGAACTGAAATATCATCTTCACCACCATCGTCACTAGCCGTTGTAATATATATGCCTTTCCTTCGTCCTCGACTTTTATCTACAGGTCGACGCCGCTCTCTAGCGCTTACAGGCACAGGTGAACAAGAGTTTTGTACTGCTGCCAATAGATTTGCCACTTGTTCACTTGTTATCGTTTCATCTTCTTTGTCCCGATCTGGTGATCCGTCAGATGCTGCTTCCGAACGTAACACTTCCTCAGGTAATTCTTTAGACCACTGTTTTACTATACACTCATACACAGGCACAACTATTTGAACTGATTCTTCGTCTTCACTAGGGGTATCTTTACGTACTGGAAAAGTAGCGCATTCACAGTCAACATTCACACACGCATTTGGGGGAGGAGCGGGAAGTGGAGGAAACGTAAAAGGTTGGGCAGGTTCAAGAGGAGAAGTGCCTTCACTATGCGCTTGCGCACTATCGGCCTGAGAACCGTCACTTTCTTCACGCAGTTCGTGTAGAACACGTGGCGGCATCAACGCCGGCAAACTACCACCGGCTTCGGCCGGACCCTCCTCCCGCACTGGAGGCACGCGACGCGGCAGCGGGTGCGTCAACGAACGGGCACCTAGCTGCTTGTGGGGCGCATCGGGAGGCGGCGATCGCGGCGCCGGAGATGCGTGCGCCAACAATCCCTCATCGGATCCAACCGCCGAGTCGACCGACGCCACCGATCCTCCTTCGGTTACGTTTTCTTCAGTAACACTGGCAGAATCATCGCGACGCTTAACACATCCAGCACGTTCTGCAGCGCGTTTTCCAAAATCGAAAATGGAATTTTGTTTCCCACGATAGTATTTATCCGGTGCAAAATCACCTTGAGAGAACGAAGCACTACGGTACGGGATAGTCTTTTGCGCGTACGATCCGACTATAGATCGTGGTTCCACGCGGACTAGGGTAATATTATTGGCGTCAAAATCGTCGTATCTATCGACGGACACACCTCGAGGTGGGCTGTGGCGGTGGCGTAAGCGCGGCGGTGGTACGGGCGGTAACACGGGCGCCGTGTGCGGAGGCGGAGGCGGCGGCGGTGGCGGAGGCGTAGGCGTGGCACGCGGCATAAGGCGCTCGGTGAATTGCTTCAAGCGCTGGTGGCGCGAGGTGCCCTCGTCGCGCGTGCCGCGGCCCAGGCGGCGTTGAAAGCGCTCCAGCGTGCGGCGGTCGGGCTTGGCGCGGCCGAGGCACGCCGCCACCGCCTCCTCGGAGCAGCAGCGGCAAGGGCAGGCGCGCGGCGGCGGTGCACGGCGGACGGTGTACCGTACCGCGCCCAGCGTCACGTACGGCGACCTGCGCAAACGGCGATATATTTAGCGTGCAACGTGTAACTCGCCGAACGGACGAGCAGCGAGTGCGACCGATTTAGAGCGAGAGAGTTTCCCCCGCGACTCGCCGCTGAATTCCGCGAGGATTCCCCGCGACCGACGAAGAGTTATATCGGAACAGATGATTCGTATCTACGCTTTTCTTTGAAGAGCCATTACGCTAACTAAGGAGACATATATCGAAATTTTTTAAAAGATTTCGTTGTATCCTCGTGACGAAATAAACTAAGCGTATCTGCATTCAAGTAGAGGAATTCGCGAACGGTCTGCGTAAGGACAGCAGGTGGCAGACAGACAGACGGAAGACGCCTCGAATATAAATAGGCGAACGTTGGCAATTTGGCGATACAGTTGACCTCGTAGCAATGTTTACATCTCATATCTTATTGCAGAGGACAAAGTTTCGCTGTAAATTAATAATTTAAAAAAAAAAAACATTTTTATCGCAAACCAGTTATACTCAAACGAGAAATCAAATGAACGTTTCGAATGGAAGTCTGGAAATATAAATTGATAATAAAGCATCGACAATCATTCACATACATTTCGTTTTCATTTAACCCGTGAACCGTCGCCAAGTTCCCGAGAAGGACCTAACAGTTCATTAATCATTATCACCAGATGTCTTGTAACTGATGCATGCCATCCGAACGGAAAACAGAGCAAAGAAACAAGCAGACGTATTAATCATACAGGTTGAGTTAGCCGAATGAATATGAGAAGTTATTGCAATTATTGGTAGAAGGTAATTGAAGAATTCTGACAACCAGAACTGCTCAGAACAGTTTTCAATTTAGAACACTTTGAAATGTTTAGACTGGGTAATAAGATCATATGACCGCGCACGCGCTTTTTCACTTCTTAACCAAATTAATGTTTATGTAATCTTAATCCTTCTATTTCCAGAAATGTTTGCTCTTTTATTTAGTTCTAAGATTACCTTCAACCAACCTTCTTAATCGAAGATAGCTACGTCAAAAGCTACACTATCTTAAAAGAAATTATGCCACAGTTTGCCAGATTTCATAATACTGTTACTTATACTAAATTATGTTTACCTTAGAAAAGATGGTATTTTGGACTACAGCAAAGCATCTCGAAACCATGTCTACCCTTCCTTCAAAGAAAGGTATTGGCGTAGCTTTAGTATCGTCATAGTCTGGTTTGAATTGCAAATTTGAAGATGTTAGCATTCTCGAA
>DWGW01000875.1:0-12842 GCA_018247775.1 Udranomia orcinus
GGATACTCCCAACCGCTTCCAGAACATTACACAAATCTTAATGTGTTTATTTCCTTCGAATGACGTGCATTATGTTAATGTGGGTTAGGTAATAAGCCTGTTATTGTCACTCGAGACGAAATATGAGTTATATATAAGTTCATTGATTCAAACGTAAGCGCACAGAGGGCGTTTGAATCATAGAACTTATATATAACTCATATTTCGTCGTTTAAGTTTTATCACCACGTAGGACATCTTTAGCAACTTTTCAGGAGAGAGAGTCATCCAATTAATTTTATAACTACACAACACAACAACTAGCTTCTGTGCTGTACTTTTCATTAATTTTAAAGAATCTTATTGGCCGTATCTTGATTGTGATTGACGAAATGCTGTGTCTTTTGATTTTGTAGCGAATAGCATCAAAATATCAAAGCCGCCAAAAAATTTCTTCCGTGATGATAGAGCCTAGTCGGCGATATATAAAGAGTAGCAAATAGTTCGGGCCTCGCGCATTTGAAGGGCCTACACACGAATATTTTCTGACCGTAAGAAAAGTTCAACGTTAGTTCGTTTCAAAATTAGTTCAACGCTAAAATTTAAGGTACATCTTCGAGGCCTTCTTTTTTTCGTAGTCGTCGCAATAGAGTGGATCGGACAGTTCAAGCTTCCACTCTATCCATCTCGTAACCTGAAGCAACTTTTCGACTTTGATCGAGCTTAGAGTATCGTCGTCGTAAATTATTGGTTTAGTTTAAATGTTGTTATAGAACACTGATTTTGCTCAATGACTACATTCTTCGTTCAAGCTTCTCGTTCTTCTCAAATTTTCTGACTTTAAAAAATCATAGACGTCTGTAACTTTAAAAATCCAGAACTTTGTTTTTTACTCACAGTGCCCACAGTAGACGAAAACACCACAACAGCAATTTAGGTAGTATGAAGCGTCTAGTAATGGTATGTATGTTTCCTGTGTTCTCTTTTAAGGCTTTCCATCTTCGTCCTCAAAAGTATTAACGCATTACGTCGCTGGGCCTGCAAAGTCGCAATGTGCATTTATTATTATTTTTATTTTTGACACCATTTTGAACCCTATGTCAATACTAATATGGTCTAAAAACAGCGATAAGCTACGTATCACACACATAACGACTTTGGCAGGCCCAGCGAAGATTAGTAATAATTACCTTCTAGTGAATCTCTTGTTATATTTTGAGATGAAAAAGAAAACCAATCCAGCATAAAATGCGTTCCATCGAGAATGATCTTGGTGCATCTTCGTGATCCGCGTACAACTACCAGCTACCATCTACCTGCAACAGTGAGACATTGTTACACAAAACAAACATTGCATCCACCATACGGCGCTTCTTTTGAGTTTATTGCCTTTCAATATGAAAAGAGCCATTCGTAGTAAGTTAAAGAGACATTTATGGAACTTGTTTAAAGCGATTAAAAGATACAAAAACCAATTAATAAAATTTATCGTGATCGCGATCGTGAAATCCGTTAAACGGGTGCATTGTACTACTTCCTCGTTAAATCGCTATTCTGATTCGAATGGCTTTCCGGAAATCACTCGGGGAAGATTTATTATGAGTACCCACGTTGTTTACAAGACAATAAAAGTCGTCGAACGTCCAACCGTCTACCGAGATACGTCAGACCGCAATTAGGCTATCGAATCGAAAAAGTAGCTAAAACCAACAAACACTACACATGCTTACGGGAGCGATGTCCGTTGAACGTTCAAGTTTCATTAGCTGGATCTATAACGAGCTTTTGCCTCCAGCGTTGCCTGTATGGGGTATTAAAAGGTCGTTATTTGTTTTCGTAAGTACCCTCTATAAGCAGATAGGCTGCTTAATCAATAAACCTTCGTTAAAGTTAAATCGCCCGTTTTCACTAATGGGCATCTAATAACTGCTTTTAACTTAGGCGTAAATTCGTTGCCTGATAGATAGTTGTTACATTTCATTATCTTATTCTAATACTCTAATACGCTCTAAGAACTAGTCTGGCTGTTATAGATTTTTATTGTCGCAGGGAATACTATTCAAACATATTTGATACCTTGTGAGCGATACCTGATTATGTGGGTTTTCTACCCTCTAAAAACCCCTAGGTACGTCAGCGTCCTGTGACTATGGCTGTAGGGATTTTACATAAATTCCTATACATTATTTAATGAAAACGTATTTACTGTATCTTTCATCATCGTTATTATTTAGAAGATATCGCGGCATACTAAAAAAATGAAATAAGACTAACTAAGAAGATTCGTGGATGTGACAACAAACTAACCCCAGACCGCGAACAGTTAGTCATCATTTAAATATCTGCTTCGATAGATAGGACCCAGGATCCATCGAACCGCAGTCCGCTATAGTGACCATTCCATTATACCACATCAACATTTTATTCCACTTTTCCATTGCACACTTCCTTTTAGCAAAATGTCAAAATGTCAGCTTTTTAAGGTTCACGATTAAGACTCTCCCTGAAAGTATATCACTATCTCGGGCTGTGCTGAACTCATCATCTTTACCATCTGATTTAATTGCCTCGCCCCTCCCTCTAAGGGAGTAGTTTTTATCAGATAATCTATGATAGATTTTTAGATACTGTGCAAAATATTTGAATGGGATAAACTTAACTATTGCAGATCTAAGAATAGATTCTTCCAAAAATATTCAGGCAAATAAATTATAAGGGGGGAAAACTCGGTAACAAAATTACCGACAGACAATAAAGTTTTATCATAAAACGCATTATACTGGAGTGTAATCATAATATGTGAGTTTCTAAATAGCTTTATTAGGGTCATCATAACAACGGAGATCGGAAATCGGGAGCCATTGTTTATTTTTGTTTGTTTGAAAAGATACGCGGCTAATTCAAAAATGTCCATTTAAGATCTTAGAAATACAAATAGTCTTTAGACTACAGATTCATTTCTTCGTGCTAAGTTATTGGAAGACAGTTTTTAAAAGATAAAGGCAGCATAGGGAATCTGAATAATATAATTCACAATATTCATATTATGAAATAATTTTTAAAGTGGTAAAACCAATTCGATCCAATCCAAATTCCACTTTATAATGAGATTTGGGAAACTATTTAAAATTTAAAAAATTGTATTTAGTACTGATAGACAAGCAAATTAGCATTTTATAAATACAAATATTTCAAAATATACATATAAGTATTAAAATTGTAGTTTGTGAACATTCAAATATAACCTGAGTCGAAACAATTGGCTCCAGCCGGGCTCCTCTCATATCTGCAAAAGGATAAAGAAGCCGGAAAAAATGTCTTTTCCATCCCTCCAAACAAAAAAAATGAGTGCCGCGAAGGAACTAAAGATAATTTCATTAGTTAAATTATTTTTGATATTGAGGGAATTCATAATTGTAAAAATGTCTGATACTAAGATGTAGACTAAGAGGTAGAGTGGATATGGTAAGTATCGGCAGATAATATAATATAAATATAAGGTAACCAGGTCCTTCAAACTGATCATTAGAAACTGCCTTATTAGAAAAATCAGATGTGTTAAGTCGAAAACCAGTCAACAAGTTCCGAATATTTTAGTCCGAAATTCCGAATATACTAGTTTTAGTACATTACATTAAATAGATAGGCATTGGCACCAATTACTTACAAGCAACCACAAAATAGGAATGTCGCCACGAGTCGCTCTGTTATCAATTAGTAGATATCGTACAACGGGATTGGGTGTATAAATCGCAGGCTCATATTGGATGTCCGTGTCGCAATAAATATTAAATATCGGAGCCGTTAAAAATATCCACTTACACTTTATGAGGGCGGCCACCGACATGTTTACGTACGGCAGGAGGCAATCAATTGACTTTTTTCGTTCATTCTACATATTTATGTTGCTTTTTCATGCATTCAAGCTTTCTCAATATGCATATCGAGATTCGGTTACGGTGTGCCGTACTTCAATTTGAGTGTATAATTTGGTGCTAATTGAAATAAAGGTTTCCGATTAAATGTGCGCTCGTCACGAATTCTCGGAGTTTATTTTATCTTTATGTGTGGTTCCCATAAACCAACCATAAGGTAGTCTTCATGCTTAATTTATGTAAATAGCGTTTATGTTATTTATAAGTACGGATAGTTATTTAAATGCTCAAGATATCAGGTACTAGAACTACTAGTTATAGCACAGCTGTTAAAAAAATCTGTATTTTAGTTACCTACTTGTTATGATAACATTAAACGAAATTATTCTCGTTTCTCGTAAAATATTATGTTAATTATACACCTATATATTTAACATAAAATTTGATCACTATATCTACCTAGATATAGTGATCAAATTTTACTGCAATAGAACCTATATCTTAAGATAATTCTGAAGTAAGTAAGGTAACCCATTCATTTTGTAACGGTTACACACAATATTTTTGTACGCTACAAATATTAATAAAGATTATATTTACGTGAGACCTACTCGTATGAAACAGAGTATTATTAATTAATACACACTTAATAGGCATTATCGTAATTACCTGTAATACAACATACCGGAGAAGGAGTTAAGTGAATAAAAATATATTACCCTATCCTTTCTACTAGCACGTACGTTTGTACCATTACTGTCTTTTTCGAAGCAGGGAACACCGCTGTAGTTGGCATTAATCACATTTCTCACCTTTACCTTACACATTGTAACTAAACAGGGTCTAAAGGCCCGTTAAACAGCTCGATAAATCGTCGACGGGACGCCTACGACCTCAAACACATATTAATATTTAATTGTATCCGCGATATCATCAAGCGGCGCATAACTAACTGTTAATAAAGTGTATTGTTGACGTGAATTATCCCCATAAGTCTGCCGAACGAGCCGGCCCGCCATCGCTCGGACGCTATTCTCTACGCTCTCGAAGATCCGGACGATACCATTCGAATATACACAATAAATCTGCTAACGGCGACCCGTATACCAAAAATGTGTTTAATTACCATAGCACAATAAATCGCACGATTAAACCACATAAATTTACTTTCTACAATTTCTATTGATAGATTTAAAAGTGTTGATTTGATCGAGCGTAGTTGTTTGCCTGGTAACTGAACGGGAGGTCGTATGAGAAATGATTTCGATTGCCGCGCAGGGACTTATTATAAACGGCCTATTAGAAGTTACTACCTTGTTGACTTTGACTTTGTATAAGGTGGCTGTGTTTAAACCTCGTAGGAGTCATAGTGGGTTGAATACATGCGACATATTGCTTGACCAAAACCAATATTTCGGCTTATTCATTGAAGTGAGTTGCTTTAGGCCTTCCTTTTAAAGGGATGCCGTAAGATATAAGAAGAATTGCAGCCATGACTCGCAATATGCAAGTAGGTAGCTTGTAGTTCCATCAGTAGCTAGTTTACCCTGTAGAAGTTTGTCTATTTTAAAGGATGGATCCTAGAGTGTCAAAGGTGGTAGAATTTTTTACGTTTCGATTGCGGAGGCGCCGCCGCCACAGTTATTTGTGTCTTATAACAGCAGTGTTCTTGTTGCTGTTCTGGTTTTAAGGGTGTGATCAAGGAGGAATTAAACGTGGCTTTCCAACTTAGTCCTCTGAGCACAGCACAGCATTTGATCGACCTAAGAAAAAAATCGTTCCTATCTAGGGTTGATTACAGATGTCCATGTTCGGCAATGAACACCATTAGATGGATTGCATACTCGTTTGCTACCTATTTATAGTTATAAAAAATCGGTTTAAGTGTCGGTCTAGACCAAGCTCGTAACTAACAAGACCAAATCTTCGTTGCAGTATTTAGTTCTTCTACGCCACGACACATTTATATGTCAACCCTAGTGTTATTTTATATTTACGAAAATTAAAACCTTCACTGAAGGTTACGTTCAGTATTACACGATAATAAATCGAACGATCACCGAATAAACCTCCGGATCGAATCCTGCGCACGAGTGTGTCGCCTCAGGAAAAGCTCGAGCCCAATAAATGCCATAAATAATACTGCTTCGTGTGAGACTCACAACGGATATTACAACAACCAATATTATCCGTTCATACAATAATAAAAAATATATGAATACATCCCGATAACCGTACATCACGTTTATTAGTTCCGATAAATTAAACGAACTATTCGATGTGATCGATTCTAATGTGTTGTTGTATATTTATTGTAATTAGCTATGGCCGCTGGCTTTCGTGTGGCGCGCCTATCAAATCAAATGCTTAAACTGTTTATTAGGAACTAATAATATTTGCATAATCGTGTTCCAATGCTTTTCTCTATATGAAATTTAATATTAATAGTCCATTAATAACAAGAATTAGCTCAATATGAAGGTATTTAACGTTTTTATAGAATACCAAATGCACAAATGATTTTTATATCTCCCAATAAATAGATGATTTATGATAATTGTATTCGTTAATGTACACGTAAAGGGGATTTTTTACGATATTTTTATTGCGGACAATTTTTCTAGTACCTGGACCAGCTAGCTTTCCCGTAATAAAATAATGTTCGGCTTTCGATAACATGCGATAATCACGTCGTAAGACTAAGTTTATCTTTGTTTTTATATGATTTCAACATACGACTCACTTAATAGTTGGCTGGAGCTCAACTTTTTTAATCACTTGTCGAAGCTAAATTATGTATCTAATAAAATAGTGATTTAAATTTTATACATGCACGCGCAGCTTGGACTCGTCATCGGCTAATTGTTGGAAAATCTAGTCCTAGAACTATACATGGTTTTAGTCTTATTATAAAAACGTTTCGTCCAACTTATGTTTTATCAATACCTCCCATAAATGTCTGTTCTAAACAGAACATAGATCCAATCTGAAGTCAGAAGTACGCACTGTGCCGTTCATAAATGTTTGTGAAATCAAACAGAAGAACATTCTATCTGAAGTCAGTGCTGATTGTTTACCACATGTAGGATCAGCCAGGACTCTCCTTTTATCTGGAACACGGCATATTGTTGCTATCAGACATACCTCTTGAAACAGTGGTGCGGATATAGATCACTACACAAAACATGTACCCTACAAACTTAATATAAGTCCAATAGATAATTGTTACCGAGATCAAACACAACCGTGTCAAAATAATGAACAAACAAAGGTAGGATACACGTGTATTTACAGCACAAGTTAAGATTTAGGTATCTCTAAACGCTCAAAATACATTACATAAACTACGTGAATGAATAAACATTTAATCTGGAAACCGTAGTGTAGTTAAATGAATAGTGTGATTGATTCCACACCTAGGTCATTTCTTAGCGGTTAAACAGCTATAAACTTAGCTCTAACAAATTACCATTCAAGATACCACTTACGGGACACTAACTAAGCGACAGCTGAATGTGATTAAGCTGGTCTGTAAGTTCCTTAACAAAATATTTCTTGTAGGAGAATATATGTAATATGGGAAAAAGAAAAAAACAAAGACGTGAAAATGTGAACAATGAAAACTTCCATTTCTATTTTTACTTCTTATCGTTAATCTACTTATCATCTTATTTACTTACTTATTATTTATTATTTACTTATTATTATTTGAAGTACTTACTTATTATTTGAAGTAGTTTATAATAGTTTTACAAATAATTTGTGCGATGAATGTGTGATATTTAAAAAAAATATACATTTTTTTTATGTTCTAAATTTACATTATAGCCCGATCTGAAACACTCATGTAATTGTATAACCAAACATATTTTAGAAGGAGCTTTCATACTATGAACAGTTAAATAAAAACAATGATTTTAAACTTATTTACTTCAATTCGCTCGCGACTTTGCTGTATTATAAAGTACAGTCAGCAATTCCCGGTATAAAAAAACTGGGTTGGGTTGGGTCTTTATTTTCAACTATCGAGTAAGACTTTGTTAATTACTACTTTATTAATCAAAGTATAATAAATATCTGTTTTCAAAGACAAAGGAACTTATAATATCTGTTTTCAAAGACAGTTCTATATGCATTTATTACGACATTTTAAATATTTATCTTATACAATAAAACATCCACTCTTAAGGGATGATCTTCTTTAAGATGTCTTCTTCTTCCTTGGGTGCCAAACTTTTTTCTTACCAATTCTGACCTAAATTAGTTTCGCAGTTTAACAACTTGCCAGTCCAGATCATACCTATATGTTGCAAGGTGTATTTTAGGAATAAGTTCAGGAGTCACGGTGAAAAAAATAACAGACAGACAGAATTACTTTCGCAAATCGCTCGCACGAACTAATAACACAACTAGAACTACATACAATACTACGCTCGTATGCCCACTTAGGCATTACATTAAGAAACTAACAATAAATATCTCAGGCAACAAAATACATCGCACACTCTGTTGACAAATCCCGCAATAAAATATAAGCATTTACAATAAAATTAATTATTATTTACACGGTCCGACGCACGCCAGATATGACGGTGTCAAAATGTGGATGCGACGGATTATCTCATACATAGCTCTTAATATTATGTAGTTTTTGATGTATTTAGAAACAGCATATTTGAGGCCTATAAAATCAAAGGCAGCTAAACGCCTTAATGTCATATAATGAGTTTTAAGCATTAGTTTTATTTTTACTTTCTACTCAAATATAAAGCGATTTTTATTATTTTAAATTCAGCCTATCTCATTTATCCTTTAATAATGATTAGCGTTTGATTTCGATGATTTGATTTGATTAGATAATATTGGCATTGGTGGCTTCATGAAAAACTCTTGTTTTATTTCTAGTGTACAAGTTTAATGTCGTAAAATATTTACGTAGGTACTAGTCACATTTTATATAACAAGTATTTGACAATTTTTTTTTTCATACAAAAGTGTATTTTTGATATATTAATAATTTCGTACATTTATTAGAAGCTGTAGGTAAGTTCTTTTCCTAGTCACATTAATAAAAGAAGTTTCCAATTGTTTTTAGTTTGCCTACAGTCATATTTTAAAATGTAACCAAACTTAATTCAATCTTTGACTTTGTCTTTTCAAAATATTATTCAACTCATACACATAAGAAGACCAGCAAATGAGTTCGCATTCGCTAATCAAAATAAAAAGAAAGTATCATTTGTTTTAAATGCGTAACCTAATGTTTTAATGAATTATGTATTTTAACGTATTTTTGTGATGTTGGCCATATCCACATAACAATTTCCAGCAGCCAGCCGCGCTGGAGGTCCGAGGCCCCGCGGCGTTGCTTTATCGCACGCTGCGACACCTCGCCCCGTAGGGTCGCCACACTGTTCCATTCACTGCTAATATGTGAAGAACACCTACGATACACGCTCATTAAAATATAATATAACTTTCTTAATATTACCATTTAATTCACTTACGTAGTACCTACGTGTTATCTACATTATGCAAATAGAAAGTGCAAGTGTGTAGAATGAATTAAAGAGGTAAATAATAGGATTGTCATCATCATCTCTACTTGTTAATTGAAGCTCGATCTTTATCTTTGGTTTTACTAATATGCTAGATGTTACACATACCTAATTTAGAAGTAGATATGATTATATATATGCTTAACATCTAGGTAATTTGTTACGTTCAATTGTTTCTACCAACTTCTCTCGGTTTGTGAGTAGAACCGATGCAGACTAGCTTAAACTATCATGAACCTTTGGTATAGTGGTATATAGTCAGTCGGTCTTTTGTGTCGGTTCATAGTTCGCCCTTCAGTTGCACCATTTTATCGTATTACCCTCATCAGTAACACACAAACATTACAGTGCTGACGTAAACAATAAAAACACTGACAAGAGACAAACAACAACTACTTGCGCAGTCAAATTTGAGTATACTTGGTCATTGGTATTCCGATTTTAAAATTCTGTCATTTACATCGTCTGTATTCCGAAAATTAAACCCTACAACACTGCTTTGTATCCTCTTTGCTAGTTTAGTTTAGCTCTCTGTTAGTCCAGGTTGATTGGTTGCATGTGAAGAATCTTTTTGAATTCCTTACTTATCATCTACTCGCACTTCGTGTGTTCACAGTTTACTTAAGGACCTAATACCATTTATTATTATAAAATATATAACCAATCAATGTAATTTAGTAGGTACCTATAAGTTCGCGCCACGTTACGGATGTCATAAAACTATCACAATAAAACTCTACCTCGCACTCGTAACCGGCTCTCAGGCGCCTCTCAGGACTAATATTGCGATGTACAAATATAATGGCAATACATAATTTCGTAATACATGATTACGATTATATTCTGACACGGTAAAGACTTGAATTAATTGTATGTAAAAATACATTAAAATTTTAAATAAATTTAATATAAAGTAGATTATATTAAATGATCTCATGAAGATGAAGATTTTCATGAAGATAGGAGATATAAGATAAAATATTATTGGAATTAATATATCATTTGAAATTTCTTCTACATCGTAGTGATATCAATAATGTTAACATTTAGACAACAAGGAAAAAAATTAAGCGTCATTTTAATCATAATAATATAATAAAGAAACTCACATAAAACATGTTACGTAAATAGTATACAAATTATAGGAAACGCATACGATTTTAATGTCGAACAGGCGCATTCGTTTAAGTGTCTCGAAGCGATCATAACTCGGGCGCACGCCCTCAGCCGGCTCCAAGGCGCCTTGGTAGACTGTTATTGTGATTTACATGCGGACTGCCTCTGCACTGTGCAGCTTACATGCTACTTTGGCACGGGCAAGAGTTTAACTGGCAACTTTTTTAACGCTTTTATTAGGTCGAGCTGTAACAGACTATGGAATAGAATCTAAGAATCTGAATCACACGCACGTACTAATTTTTGTAACATTATGAAACTTTGCAAATGTGTAGACAAGATGACAATACAATATTTTATTATTTGGATCTCAAGAGCTAATTATTTTATATCCAAAATTAAAACCATACGACCAACAGAAATTACCTACCATTTAAATAAACTTTTCTTGTCATCTAAATACAATATACATAAATAACTACGCCAATATTCCAATCTTTCCTACTATAAGTACGTTTACAAAATGATAAAAATAACTTAAAATTATTTCTTGGTTACTTCAATCAATGAGGTAGAGAAAAATGTTTCAGTCGGACAAAAATACATTAAATATCATAACATCCGATTACTGTACTACAAAATTAAACTCTTAGGCCTTATTATACAGAATATTGAAGGAAACTTAGGTACATACAGCGGTGAAAGAAATCAATAAATGATTTTAATATTGAGTAGGCGCATTCGTTTATATTATGTATCCCGAAGCGATCATAACTCGATAGTTCGCCCTCTGTCGGCTTCAAAGCGCCACGGTAAACTGTTACTGTGATTTACATGCAGACTACCTCTGCACTGTGCAACTTACATGCTACTTTTGCACGTGCACAACTTTAACTGCCAACTTTTTTTTTGTATACGACACAAAAAAAAATTGAATACAAATGTATATAATTCACCCTAAGGTTGAGGTTATAATTTACCTTAAGGTTTCGCAGATAATGTTTAATGTTTATTATAGGATTTAAAAAAAGTTGAAATTAATAAAAAAATGATGGTTAAGATATTGTAATTATATTTTTCTAATTTGTATATACGAGTACGTTTGCTGTTTATACATTATAATAAATGTTCTTAGGTAACATTTGCTGCTTGTCGCAACTGTAAAATAAATTAGTTTTAAATAAATATTATACTTTATTATTTTAAACAGAAAACATTTTAAGCCTAACAGTAAAATACAATAAATTTGCCATGACCTCTGGTACCCGTTCTATAATATACTTTATGACGCCCATTTTATTTGTAGATAACTGCAGCAATTGCTTATACACATGAAGGAGCTTGCACATAAATACAGTATTTTACAGGATGTAACGCAAATAACAAATAACACTGGAATGGAATAAAAATCTCTTGTACTTGTAGTACTTTGTTACTACAAAATTATAAAACATACAAACATCAATAAATAATCATGTCGTTGGCTGACCGTGAAAGCGCCTAATGGCAATCAAATTATAATAATAGATAATCCATAAAAGGAAAAAAATATCCATAGATTTTAAAGAGTGACTAGAAAAATAATATAAAAATTGCTTGTACACCTTCGTTACTACAAAATTATAAAATATTTATTTTCCATAGACAGTAAAGAGTGATACGGGTTACAGGCTCACGCTACGTAGTTTACGGTTGTCCCGAGGCAATCATAATTCCTCTATCGCCTCCGCGGACTTTTATTGTGATTTACGCCCACATTACTTTCGTTCCTTGTATTCTGTGCTTTTATTTTATTAGTTGCTATTTTATACTATTGAAGTATATACATAATTGGATTCTCTCCTTCAGTTCCTATAGTCACCTTGCAACTCCATTATCAGATAGTTCTCCTCTTTATCGCATTTATAATTACGATTTTACAAATAAAATGCCGAATTACAGCTCGTTACGTGCCACCAAGTGCTTGAAAAATGGATTAACAGACAGACATACCTACGACCATAACAGGCTACACTAAAGCAATTTGCTAAGTAGTGAAGTATTTATTACTAAATTTATATTTAATATGAATAGTTACTGACCATTCCCTTCTGTAATTCGATACATTTAAAGCTAATTACAACGCGCAATAACTAGTCCTACCCAGCCGAATGACATCATTTCAATTAATTTACGAAAGGGCAGCTAAATGGCAAATAACAAGGTACAACTATGTTTTATTGGCAATAAATGACTATCAAAGACGCCGATCGAATTAAAACATTGAATGTAAAAACAACAGAATTTGCTAGTATTGTGTCGCTTTTGGAAGAAG
>DWGW01000876.1:0-12834 GCA_018247775.1 Udranomia orcinus
ACAAACTATTGTTATAAAAGTTATTTTTTCTCTTAAAAGTTAAATCCTAATAATATGTATAATCTATTTAGATATAACCATAACAACATATTTTTTACAATTTTACTCCGTAATCGAAATCACAACAATGCAGTCATAATGCACTGCTGCAATTGATGGCGTTGCGTCGTCTTAATTATGGCCCCTATAACGACATGGACCCTCTGGTTATTAGGAGTGCAATATAAAAGAAAATAGGGTGCGCCCGGAGGGTCGTGCCGCCCCTATTTCGCTCGTTCCCATCCGCGCAGCATCCACTACTGCGCAACTCTCTGCGAGCTGAAGCCGTCGGCTCAAACGCGACCGCGCCTCGCGCTTCCGAGGTCTTTTGCGTCGTGAGCTCCCTGATCTACCCTATTCCATTGTACCTCATCCTATCCCTAAACCCTTAGCATGTGGTGAACCTGATCCCTTACCGTGTGAGTGAAGTGATCGCGATGGGGAAGGACAAGCACCCCATGGAGGCCGAGGTGAAGGTGGCCACGGTAGACCTGGAGGCGGTCGACAACATGGCCACCCTGCCAGTGGGGCAGCACCGGCAGCAGGGCAGCGATATCGCCATAGCCGAGAAACATAACACCGCGAACAAAGAGATGGAGCTGAAATGCGTCCAACCGAAACCTTCTAAGAAGTATGTAGATGTTAATAGTAGATTCGGCCTTCACTGTTCTTAACCTAGATTCAAAATGAATATTTATCTACTTTGTTCCCGAATTATGATGATTATCCCGAAATAAAATTTAAAGAGCCGATAAAAATTAGAAATTAATTAAAATTATTGTTAAACGCAATAGCGGATCTTTTTTAATTTTAAGTAGGTAATACATTTTTTTTGAACCATTATTACGTTTTATTGCGTTTATTCTTTTGTTAGTAACGAAAATTATTGTTATTATCTTTTTAATATTTTATTTATACATAATTATTAGCTTCTCTTGGACGTCAATTTGATGATTTTAATATCAATTATGACTTCAGGTAATGCTTCCGTACTGGACGGCTTCACATTCTATGACTTGGAAGACAATGGGTGGGGTGATTATTTAACAATCAAAATGGCCGTTGAATGCCTCGGTTTTAAGTATAGCAAATAAGGATCTTCTATATTTGAGTATGAATAAGAAAAATGTTTTAGTAACTCAACGGTTTTAAGGTTTTACAGATTGATTCCTTTGTTCTCTCACGGCATTATAGCGACATTTTTAGTAACTTAAAGGTATAAGACGAACTCGTTCTTATGCCATTGTAGAGATTCCTATTAGTCTTCAGAAGTAACGTATTTTTGATCATCGTATTATTTTACTGTTTATTCGAAATTGGCCATCCATCTTAATTGGGCGGCTGTGACCACTATTTATCTAATAGTTGTATATATTCTAGTGATAAATTCATGTAGGATATCTATTTTATGTAAAACGCAATACTTTGTAATAGAAGAAATCGTACGAAAAAAAGAGTGTAGCGATATAAGTCGCAGCAAACGTGGAAATCGACATTTAGCTCCAGTTTCGTTTTAAAAGTGTTCGCCGCTGCAAAGTACTTTAAGTACTTCATTTTGGCATTCATATTGGCTTCGAAAAATCTCTTCTATTCATAACTTCATACATAATTTACACTTGTATGTACAACATAAGTCTATTTCAAGACAGGCGTTTTGAATTTAGTTTTTCAAATGTTAAATAGTATTAATTTTTATTCAGCAATTAACATGTATACATATAATAACTATATAACTATTTCTTAGTTTATCATAAGTCATATATCATTCATTATTCTTTTGTCATTCAAACAAAATCCCATCAATTACAGGACTTCATTGTTCATCATTTCGAGCTTCATCTACGCAAAGCTCCTGGTCGTGGTGTGCATCGCCTACGTCATCAGCGATGTCATCACTCACAACCTGCCTCTGTATTACTACGAAGGGTTCTTCACTTACCTCTACGGCATGAGCATTCTGTTCTTGCTGTATGTATTCTGCTTCTTGCTCCAAGGTAATGAGATCATATCGAACTAAAAAGGATTTATTATTTATTTTTTCGTGTCGAAATTATGTGTTGAAATAAAGTACTTAATTTAAAGGTATTAAATATTCGATGTATTAAAATAACGAGAACTGTCTAAAACAGAGAGCGCTTGCTGCAACGGCAGTCCCCCGAAACCAAAACCTCCGCCAAAAGAGAAGAAACCGAAGAAGGAAAAGGAAAAGAAGACCAAAGAAAAGGAGGGCAAAGACGGAAAAGATGGAAAAGACGGCAAGGATGGCAAGAAAGATGGAAAGAAAGATGCCAAGTCTAAGGAAAAGGACAAGGACGCTGGAAAGGAAAAACCTACCAAAGAAAGCAAGAAACAAAGCCAGTTCCAGGTGAGTGAAGTTCATTTACAAGAGATCACAGCACATCATCAGCACATCCGTTATTTTTATTTAACATAATTCCGTTTCCCTTTCGCTTTCCAGTATCGTTCAATGTTGGTTAACTGTACGTTTACTATTAATTTAAACTCCGTTTTCTGTTACGATTGTGCCTTTATCAGTAGCACACGTTACTTAGCGTTCACATCAAAACACTTTTATGTAAATGCTTAGATAGGGCGTGACTGGCCGCATGACCCCTTTTTTGTTTACGCTGGCTACTTTTTGTTTTTTCCATATCATTTGGGCAGGAGGTGTATCCACGTAAGATGCGCGATAAAGTTCGTCAACAACAATTACAAATGCAAATGGCGCAATTGTATGCGTCCGAACAGGTGAGGTTATCTTGACGCATCCTGCTTGAACACTTGTATATCATTATCAATTACGGTACGGAAAGCTTTGGATGTGCTGTTTGTAGTTCGTGTCCTGCCATTACGTAGTGCTTGTGTTTTACCCGCTACACTACTCATTTGCTTGTTAATAATGACATAATTATAGCCACGTAAGTTGTATTCATTCACAGAGGAGATCATGTCACAATAACACTATTCTTTTATAAAACTAATAAAGACTGCTAGTACTAAGGATACTCTTTTTATTAAAGCCCCGTTAAGTCTCTAAATACCAGTATTAAAAGTGATATATTCCCACCTTGCAAGGATCGCTCGTGAAAGGCTAAGAAAACTTTAAGACTATTTATAGCGTTTCAGCTTATACAGCTTGTTCGAACACTTCGTATATTCTTATGTATTGTGTAGCAACAAGACGTGGTGGAGTTGGAAGCTGGTCCCGTCGCGAGACCGGTGCGACGTCGCAAGACTTCGCAGAATGAACACAGCCATGGCAGTTTCTTCCTCCGTATCGGTGCTATCGGTTGGTATCAAGTATAAACTGATTTTTACCACAAGACCAGAGCTTCAGTGAAGTCATCAAGTGTGAAAATATAAATCGTTGGGCAAATCACAATACTTGTCACTCACCCAATCTAATGAAGATCCAACCAAGATCCAAGTAAGAATTGGATTTCCAACATGCCATTCTATAACTTCTGACATTTTTGAGTTTATTAGAGAGTGAGTGAGGTTTATCCTAAAACCCATTTCTCAATCCCTTGCTTTATTTCAATACAGTTGTATACACATATGAAATTGCTCAAAAAATCTTATAATGGTAATCGGTTCGATGAACATCTTAAGGAGCCATCTTATGATCTTAGACTATGTTGCTGCGCACAATTAAAAGAACACTTTATTTCAATTGACTAGTTATGTTATTTTATAGCGTTCGGTCTCGGCACAATGGTTTACAATGGATTGGAATTCGGGACCTTCTTCGAACTACCTCTGGAATCTCCGTGCTACCTTATTCTGAAGGGTATAAACCCAGTTCTGCAGATGGTGTTCACTTTTATGCAAATGTACTTCATATTCATGAATTCACGGGTAAGATTCTTAGACATCAACTTTGACTAAAAATAAATATTATTAATAAGTTTAAGATTTACATTAGGTAATTGGATTTCAGCTCAATATTCATCGCTTCAAAGTAATCGCAAGATTCGGGTTGATGCATGTAGTTGCAACGAATATATGCGTATGGATTCGCACTTTGGTGCTTGAGTCATTGAAGGAAATTACTGACTATCACGTGAAGAATCCTCAAGGTGTGCCTGGCGAGGGTGTTCTTGGAAGTAAGCGTAATGATGTTAAACTTATCATGCAATAATTAAGGTTATTCACAATAGCATTTATGGCTATAAATGTTTCTGTATAGGAGTCATAAGAAAGCATACTTTGAGACATTCCGGTAAAGTTTTCGGAGCGGCGACCACTGCCGCAACTACTATCGCATCGACTGCTACCAACGTTGCGAAAGCTACTGGCGACCAGATATTGAAGGCTGTTAGCACCACTACATCGGCTCCTACTACTACACCTGCAATCAGTGAGTACAAGTCAACGAAACACTTATTAGCAAATTGTCACTAACAAACCATCATAAATAAATCATTCATATTACATCTACTACCCTATATATTCCTACTTGCATGTATGTTAATAACAATGCATTCTGGGCTCAATTTTCAGCGACAACTCCTTCACCATACTTTAATGTCGGTGGTGGTTTCGTTCCAAAGTCTAAATTGATCGACACTATAAAAAGTACTATAGGATATGATAATGGGATGCGTTTCGCTCCCGAGTTTAAGGACGCTTGGCCAAATGACAATCCTTTCCCAACTACCTCCACTGTTGCGCCAATAACAACTGAAGCCGAGAAAGCGACTCAAACCCAAACTGCTATGCTGGAAGTTTTCCAGTGGCTCTATTCGTCTACTGTGAAACCGATTGTAAGCACTGTGACAACAATGGTAGCACCTACAACATCCGGATGGTTGGCTACAGATAGAGACGAATGGGGCAATAGTGTTGAAACATACCGCGTAGATGAACCACCACATTCGCCAGGTTTGTCGTTGGAGTGTCGACCACAATATTCACGTTTACCGGCCGTTGCACTTTTTATTTGCGGTTTTGTTGTTTCTTTACACTCGTAGGTACCCTTAGGTGCACAATTCGCTCATTTTTGGCGATTTTCAGTTTAGCATGACTTTTTTTGAACACTTTATTTTATTACGTATGCATTCGTTCGGAAAAATATTTTTTCTGTTTTTACAATAAATATGATTTATTTATTTCTGTTCATTTATTTGTAACTTATACTATTTCAGTAAACAATAACACGGAAATTTTCGAGTCTTTCGATAACCTCAACCCCGCTGCTTTGATTGCCAATATTGATAACACAACGATTTGCGGAAGGAATCCCATAATGGGTACCATCGTTACCGACTCGGCTCCTTATCTCTATCCGTTTATCATCGAGTACTCTCTGATTGGCGCTGCCGTCATCTACGTGATGTGGAAACATATCGGTCGCTATCCCAGGTTTGTATTTTTTTTAATAATCATCAGTAACAAACTCGTACATAATACTGACACAAAGTAGATAATCCTCATCAGCACTTTACAAATTAGGAGGAAGTTCTAGCAGTAGTACATTAAATTCATTAAAATAATAATAGAAAAACGAGATGAAATGTTGGATGCGTAAATGATGTATGCGTACGGGTTTGGTTACAGTGTGGCCAACGACGAGGATCTGGAAAGACGTTTGGAGGCTGTTCTCTCCCGCAGGGCGGCAGCGTTGGCGGCGGCTCAACGTGGAAATCGAGTTGACTGTGCCGGCGCTTCTAAGGGACTTTTCTGTGGACTACTTCTCCTGGTTGCTTCTCTCATCTGCTTGATTCTGTTCTTCGTCTTGATAAGACACCAGGATTTGAAACGTCTGTCCATTTATTTGGCCGATGTCTCCCACTGCGCGTTAATGGTTCTCTCGATTCTGGCGATTTTGATTGGATTTATTCGGTAAGACATTGTGTATTTTTCATTAAAAGTAAATTGCTAATGTATTCTAGTTCCTTTTATATATTGTTTTTAACATTTCTTTTATACCCCTCTTTGTGTCTAAGTCCATTATCAATTAATCCAGCATAAGCATGTGACTACAATTATTTACCTGTATTTGTATTTAAATACTTTTAGTAGATCCACATTTTTATTTTAATATTTTTCTTTCCACTCCCTTCTTCTACCCTTTATTGACCCTGTATATCCTTTATCCTTATTCTTTGTTGGCTCCAACGTAAAATATTATTTCCACATTTTTGTGCATTTCCCATTTTCGTTACCAATATTAATCATTACTTTTTTTTTACTTACGACAATCATAATATTATATGGTTTTCCTTTATGTAATCATTCATTCACCATTTTTGGTTCCTCCGTAATTTTGGTTAAATTGAGTAGAAGTAGAGAAATGAAATGGAGCTCAAATCCTTCTTCCTGTACCGAGCCTCTTCGCAGGGTGCAATCACTGAAGTTCCGTTCTGAAGAGCAATCGGACCTGAATGATATCTTGCTTCGCGTTTCTGCATTTGGCCTCTTCGTGTATGCCGTGTTCAGCGTTATCGCTGGTGGAATGGGAGCGTTTACTCATGAGCCCAACTTGTTGGTTATGATTACTGGATGCTTGAGCGTACTTCAGGTGAGTCCTTATTGTCTTAGCAATCATGTTTTTTAGACAAATTAAAAATGTTTTAAAACGAAACTTTACGCTCGCCAATCTATGTTTTAGGTTATTCTTCAGCTACTGTTTATCGCAGACGTGTCTCGTCGCCGTGTTCACTTGCCGGAACAGGAACGTAGCAAGCCCGCTCGCCAAGCCGTAACCTTCTTGCTCATCTGCAATGTTACTATGTGGTTGATCTACACTGTTGAAGCCCAAAAAGTTCTTGCTAACCCGGTACGCATCAATAACAATTTACATTTTTAGACTATTAAAGATTATTTTCTTACAATTTAAAATAAATATCGTTGCTTTTAGGTTCAACTTGACTTCTATGGATTCGTCGCCTGGTCTCTCGTACAACGCTTCACTCTACCCCTTTGCATCTTCCATCGTTTCCACTCTGCTGTCACTCTGGCCGAGATCTGGAAGACTAGCTACAAAGCGCGTCTGGAGTGAGCTTGAAGACACCAATCATTGGAGATCGTCCAATCGTCAACTTTCATTTACATCCTAGACGTAACTGGACAAAGTAAATATTTCGTCCTAGTCCGGGGCAGCATTTTCGCAGGTAGAACGAAGTTGTTGTCAGATTTAAAATCATCTCGCTACTTCAATATTATAGTAGTTATAGGGTGTGACGTAGGGCGATAAAATATTATTCGATACTGTAGATGACAATGTTTTTGCTCTCCCGGAGTACATCATAGAACATTACGAGTCTTCTTTATTTAATACCATGTTACACGTTGCTATTTCCGTTATTTGTGTATGTTTTTTACATATTCTTCATTATTGTCTTTTTTTCACATTCCACAATATTTACTTTAATACGTTTATGTTCTTTTAATTCACGCAATACAATTTAGGTTTCTTGGAAGACTGAGTGTGGAGACTTTAAACAAAAACAAACTTTACAGTTTTAATTGATATGCGTAAAATTGCTCATATTTCTAAATTGCGATTTAATATATTTAAATTCTTTCTCGGCGGAACAAGAGATTTTTAACAACATAGAACAAGAATCCAGTTGTGAAGCGTTCCCTCCTGTGTTAGAAATAATTTGTGTGCCATGGTTTAGCGTTAAGATTTTATTAAAATTCGACAATATTTTACATTTTTTTACGTTCGTCTATCTAGGTTCTTCAAAGTATTAAGTGAACTCCAGTCTCTGTTTTGTAACACATAGATATATCTACGTCTATATTGTAGAAAATATATTAAATTATTAAAATATCTAAAACGATTCGTGTATTTGAAA
Source organism: Udranomia orcinus (assembly GCA_018247775.1). Lineage (NCBI taxonomy): Eukaryota > Metazoa > Arthropoda > Insecta > Lepidoptera > Hesperiidae > Udranomia > Udranomia orcinus. The sequence continues at coordinate 7,845 of DWGW01000876.1, forward strand.
ACGTAGTTTTTAACATTAGAGATATAATACTAATTGCTACATTTAAAGTTTCAGAAAATTTATTAGCCAACTTAATATTTAGGCTAAGCGTGTAGAGTTATATCGAAAATTTAACAGACGGTTTTTAATCGTAAGAGGGTTATATCTACATATTTTGATTGTACTTAAATGTATATGATATGGACAGGTCAATGCGTTATGGGCTGCAGTAACTGCTTGGTAAGTATTGATTGGGTAATATATGATTTTAAGATATTTTTATCTTTATCGCAAGGGGCCATACAAGTGAAAATTTTGACACCACATCGCACACCTTTTCTATTAGCATTAAACATTTTTAGCTCTTACACCTTTTCTTAAATAGAGGTAAACGAAGAAGTTGTAACGGAGGTAAACGATTCTTTCTCGCTCTTATTCGCTCAATCTTTCATAATAGTTTCGGATATTGAAGCTAAGCTTTCGAAGTACTTAAATTTTAAACATTTATGACTTTTGTCTACCCGTCTTTTCATTATCGATTTGTAATGTATACCCACTTCAATTCTATTATATTGTGGTGAGATTATAGCAACTGTTCCGTGGAAAGATTATGACGAAGGACATAAGAAAGACACTAGAACATCAGTTCCCTTCAAGGTTCGGACAAACATTGTCAGTGTAATGGAGAATTGTTTAATCAAAAATGAGATTTCATCTTCGATGAATTGAAAGGGAGAATGTCACCGTGCAAGGTTTAAGGCTGCGTTTAGTCAAGACGAGTACATGCATTGTAAGAACTAATGAAGAGAATTGTACTAATGAAGAGTCTACAAGTTTCTTAAAATTGACGATGAGGTATTACATATTTGCAAATGGGGCGTGTTGTATTCATTTAAATGCGTGATTGGGTTGCATTAATGTCTCCACTGCAAATATTTTCGTAATAATCTTTATGTGCAATCTATTTTTATAGGCTGACTAATTTTACACAGTAGACGTACGTTCTGTATGGTGTAAACGAAGCGTTATGCGCAATATCATTTCTACATTATGGATTTTGTATAAAATAGTTGGTACAAAATTATTTATAACATATTTATTAATTTTTGTATTTAACTCTTAAGGTTTAATTGTAATCGATCGCTCTAAAATCTCGGTGTATTGTATGCTCAGGAGTTTTTTCTAGAGATTGTAGTTGACGGTTTGAATGTATTCATAACTTTTATTGTAATATTTAAATAGTAATGTATATCAAAAAAGAAATCGTGTGTAGTTAAATCACACTGGTTTCTGCAAAAGTTGTTGGTCGGTGGCTACACATGCCCGTAACAACAAAAAATAAGATTGTATAATTATATGAGTTTAACTACTAAGAAGTGATGCTGGCTAGATATGGCCATGTTTCTGTGCTACCATGTGCAACCGGAAGAGTAGTGCTCAGTATGTCATTTGAACACAGCACTTCAACATTTGATATTCTAGGTTGTTCGTATAATTGTACCAGAACGCATAGGGCGTGTGTAACCATCCAAAATAACACGGTTTCGATGTTATTATGAATGTTTGTCGTAATTAGAACAGCGCGTTAGGCTTATTTTATCACTGCCGATACTTTTAACAACACTTAAAAATATTAAAATAGTAAGTCCTTTGATAAACCTATACTATTTCTAACTCGTTCAATTTTGTAGGTGATATTTACTATGTACCTAAATGTTTGGAACAAAGTGTACCGATGTTCGTATCTTTAGGTTTAACTGTGGATACTCAATCAGTGTTAAATAGATACCAAAAATTAAAATTTGGAAATTCTATGTAATACTTTAAATTATATGATTAAAATAAATATAAATGTCTATTTGAATAAATCAAATAATTCATAAACTTAGATTGTTCGTTTTATTTCTAATAGCCCTATACAACTTAAATAAACCTTACAAAGAGAACGTTATTAAATGATTACAATCCGACGTGAGAGTTGTTAACATCTATCTATATGTCGTTTTAAAACCTCGAATGGCATATCGATTTTTAGTAATACAAAGATTAACTTATTTATAAATACCTATGTAGTTACATTTATAAACTCCTGCGCTTAGACCTTAAAGTCATACATTCTAGTAGACATATTTCGACCATATAGAAGATGTCAATTGACAACTTTGTAAAACTACATGTGATGATTGGTTTGTATATTCTTTTCTTAGAAAAACTGATTAAAGAAAGACATGGAGTTTTAAATTCCCCACGCCAACATCAAAAGTTGTAGTGTAAGTAGCTATGTTTCACTTAATGAGCTGCCAAAAACAATTCAAAGAAGATGTCAAAGTCATTCTTTGCAGGAACGTCACCCTGGAATGATTTTATTTTCCTCATTTAAAAACTTACTCAGACCTCAGATGAAGTCATAAGACGTAACTAGTTATTTAAGGAGTGTTTGCGTTTTTGTTTCCTTTGTGTTTTGTGTTTGATTTTTAGTTTAGTTGTGTGAAATTACGTTCATCCCGGTTCGAATCATCGCAAATCGTAGCATGAGCGAACATCTTGCATGGTCTTAACTATGGTGTATAAATTACCCTAAAAAGCCTGTTTCAGTTATAAAACGGTGTATATTTTAGTTATTAATATGTTATTTCATTCTGTGTTGCTGTCATGTGTAGTTACGTGTGTGCTTACTACAGTAGAAGGTTTCGATCTGAAGTATAAGCAAGATTTCGATAAACCCTTGTGGCCGCACTCGAATACTGCAGAATCGGCGCTTCAGAAACGTGAAGCGTTGTTAGCGCCGAAACCTGGCCAAAATGACACAACTCCACTCCAAAAGGACACACCAACTGAAGGACAGAAGACACAAGTGGAGGGACAAAGCGAAGGCGGTCCCGTAGAACCGAAACCATCGCCCGCTGCTCCAACAACTGTGCGTCCCATCATTAACAAATCTGGAGATGCTCAAATTACTGGCAATGAACTAAAAGGTAAGTTAAAATACTGTAACTAAAGAGATACATAAAGAGAAGGTATCATTAACATATCCCACTGCATCTCAACCGTTAGTATTAACTTAATATGTACCTTTTGGTATTTTTAACTTTGGTACATTTAACTTTTAGGTAGGCTCTGAGTGCATTTTTTTAAAAAATGAGTGATTCAAGGCAACAATATTAGGATTTTAAATTTATTATTTGCTTGGAAGAAAACAAGTTGCTCTTTTGTACATTAGATTATTGGAAGAATATGAGCATCACTGCTTTAATAGTGGTGAATAATCTTGCTTTAATAGTGGTGAATAAACCTTGAAGTCTAAATGGGATGGATCTATTCTTGTCTTTCTAAATTTTATTCGAATATTAAATTGCTTATAATACTCTTGCGTCTTTTTTTACCAATATGTGGATTAACCAATGTCCTTTTGTCCCTTTTCTCTTTCTTTTGAACATACATTTTCAGTTGGCAAATTTTCAGTTGCTTTCTAACCATATTATATCTTATTAACTGTTATTTATTGTGTGTATATGACAGCACCATATAAGTATTAACAGAATTTATTTTCAAAGTTCCAGGCAATGCTACCCACAATGCGACTAGTGTTCCTGCACCGTCTACAGCACTAGAGACAAATGCAACGAAACCTGAGAACAGTACAATGCCAAAAGCGCCTTCATACCAACCGGATCTAAACAACCCTGGGGTGATGAAACGAGGGCTCATAGTCTTCGGAGGATTTGCACTTATGGCCATTGCTTATATCATATTCTATAGGTACGCTTCATTCTGTTTACACATTTCTGTTTTTGCATAATTGCATATGAATAAGTGTCTTGTTATATTACAAACATAAATGACTATAACTAACTTAATATTAAATATAACACATTTATGTAATTAGTATTTTAGTTTAATCCAACGATTGAGTCTTCATGTGTGTAACTTGGTTTGACAAACAAGTTTCTGCAGTGTTACTTTTAGAATCGGAATAAACACAGGTTGCTATTAAAACTGGTATTACTCGAATGACCATGTTTAATTGGCATTGTCATTAGTGTTAGAAATTCATGTTTTTCCTCGTACATTTTCCTTGTGTATAAACAAATTTCTAATTCTCAATTACAGGAGAAAGAGCAAAAACAACGAGACAAGCAACACACATGGGACAAATGATACCAACCAATTCAGATATGGAGTTTTGCAATCGGATGATAGGAGAGATAATCTGGAGTTGTCCAGGATACCACTTACGATGGAATCAGATGAGGACGAAGATGAAGATTTAGAAATCTTTGACCTGGAACAGAAAAAGAAGTCTTTGTCCTACGTCAATCTTCAGACTAGTGATGATTATGTTATACATGAACCAAGAGACGGTGAGACGGACAGAGATAATCTTCTTTTAGATATAGAAGATGCAAACTCAGACACTTTGATTAACTGGTCGAGTAATGGTAACAAATCAATATTATAACTAGAAAGATATTAATGTATAAAGGATGGGTACAAATGAAATTGTTTTTAGAATGTCATAAATATAGAAATTTGTAGTACATAACAAGTACTTTGCACATATGTACCACCAATTATACGTATAGAAGATATACAAAATATATAAAATACTTTCAGTAAAATGTCTTGTTCTTGAAGTCCTATTGTGTAATCAGTTGCTATCAAACAATACTGAACGGGAAAATAAGTAAAGCTACCACTATGACTACTTATTTTAATAAGTTATATTAATATTTTAAAAGAATGTATTATTAATATTAAGTTTTGTTAATTTGATGGGCTTCAAGTTTATGACATTCTAAAGACATTATATGAAAAACAAATAAAATTGACAAATATTGAATATGAATTATTGGTTATTTGCGGCCATGTAGATTTAACTTTAATAAGCTAAAGATCAAAATTAACAATCGCTACAGAAGTCTAATTGACAAAGATTTATTAACCTTCCTATACCCGCGTGAAATAGTGTAACACATATACCCGCGTCGGTCTGACGGACCAATTAGTGTCG
>DWGW01000877.1:0-12820 GCA_018247775.1 Udranomia orcinus
TAGAAATATATGAAAGCAAGGAAACCCGCCTGCACTCACTTGGCAAAATTACAAAGGCAACTGTTCAAACATTAAAATGCCCGTCATGTGATTCATAACTCAAATACATACCTTGATAATTCGTCGCTCCATTTCTTAGTGCTTTGATCCCGAATAGGGGTCTTCCATCAGCATCTAAGGGCCCAGGACCGTAGCTTGACGTAATCACATCAATAGGTTTAGAGATGACCTTCGATGGACTGGGAGCCCTATACTTAGTTTTATCTGAATCAATTTTTTTTGTGCTGAACGTACGCGTCTCTGATGTGATCTTTTTTAGATTTCGGTTCGTCACCCAAGATGGTTTTTCGTCCTGTTGTTGCTTCTGGGGTATTTTTTTTTCAATATCAAACACAGTCTTGACGAGTACCTCCTTTTTGCTCGCTGTATCTGATTTCTGACGCTTGAACTCTGGCATTGTCGTCCTTTCAGGGCTAAGATGTTTACGTTCTGGACTTTGAGGCTTACGTTCAGGACTATGCGGTTTACGTTCTTGGCCTTGAAGTTTACGATCAGGGCTTTGAGGCTTTCGTTCGGGACTTTGAGGCTTACGTTCTAAATTATGAATTTTTCGTTCCGGACTTTGCGCCGTTCTTTCTGGGCTATATTTTTTTTCAGGCGAAGGCGATCTCTTGCCATTTAAGTGCACAAGCTCTACAGTATCTTTCGAGGTGGTTCGCTCGTATGCACTCTTCGACACAGTCGTAGTTTGCCGAGACTCCACAGCACGATGTTCTGTTACTCGTTTGTTTTTGTCCTCTGTTATCTTTTTGGTCTTTGTATCAGAGAATTTTAATTTATCAGAATCATTCAACCCCACCTTTTTCATGTATGCTGAGGCATACTCGTTAAAGCGATTCGCTTTTGATTTAGAAGAAATCGTTTTAGTTGGTGAAAGAGGCCTGCTTTTCTTTTCGGGACTATGTGGACGAATTGGGCTTTTTGGGACAGATCTTAAGATAGGTTTTTCAGGGCTATGAGGTCTCTGACGTCTGTCAGTCAATAGTTTATTAGGTTCTTTCCCATGCCCATTTAAAATAGGCTTTATTGGTTCCTTAGATTCCATGCGATCAGGTAATACAGACTTATTGTGGTGGTCTGTAACCAATATTTTTTGTGGAGTTGATCTCGTCGTGGATTGCCGATCTGGAGAGAAGGTTTTATGAGGTGAAGACTTGACGTGCCTCTCCGGTGACCTTGTGGGTGGACGGTCCGGCGACTTAGTTTTGGTTACCCTCGTAGTGCTAAGCTTGGAAGTTCTTGAAAATGTAGTAGAATCAATTTGATCAGTTTCCAATTTCTTTTTGGCGACTCGTATTTGAGCCCTAATACGTCGTCTTTGCTCGTAGCCTACGACCTTTTCCAACTGAAAAGTAGACAAGAGTCAGTATAATATATATGCATATAGTATAGAAATTAAAACTATAAGATAAATCATGCAAGAGCTTTTACTGACCATTTGTTCTAGAAGGTCCAAGTCGAAGATGTCTTCAATGCAGGGCTGGTGATGCTCCATACTACTGCGACGACGTTCACTGCTCACAGTTGACCTTTCCACGCTAGTTCTTCTTAATTCTACACCGAATTTGCCACTACCGCGTCTGCTGCTAACTTCAATGTCATTTATTTCTGAAGTCTTTGATTCTTCCTTTATTTGGCTGGTTTTTGTAGGACGTAGGTAACCGGGAACTTTATCATGTTTATCTGGTTTTTCTTGTTCAGGTCGCATTTGCTTAGGAGATTCGGCGCGTTCTGTAGTAGAATAACGAGACAAAACAGTTTTAGTAGTTGTAGTCGTTTCAACTGCTTGGCGCAGTGGCGACTTTGTTCTAGAAATTTCAGGCGAGTTTGCCCTAAATCGCGCCGGGCTACTATGAACTTTTTCATCAGTATCACGCACAGTTTGCTGAAGTTTATTAAATGTATTATGAGTGCAATAATCCTTGGTTACAGTTTCGTCTAAATCACTATCAAGATTAGTTAGAGTGATAGAACCGTCTTCTAAAGAAGGATGCAAGGCAATTGTAGAATCGGTTTTAGGCGATTTCTTAATAACTCCTATATCTGTTAACTTCGTGGTTTTTGAATATGTAATATCTTTTGTTTTTTGTGTAGTGGATGCAATATTTTCAAACAAAGCTTTTGCCTTCTTAACAGCTTCACTACTACGCAAGGTTGTTATTTTTACTGAAGGACTGCGATCAGCAGGCTTAAGATTAGGACTCGCATAGTCCCTGGTTTTTGGTTGTGACGCTGGATTTTCCTTATTAAATGGATCCCGACTTGGAGCGCCGCTAAATTTATCGGAATTTACATGAACATTATCAGCCACGGATTTTCTAACCGTTATTTCGTCATCAGTGTCATCAACAATTTTCTTCATGATTTTATCATGTTCTTCTTTTATTCTTTTCTCTTTTTCTTCTACATCGTGTGTTTCATTCAAAAACTGTTCGGCTGTTTTGACAAATTTATTAACTTTATCAGATACGCTTAATAAACAATCATCGCTTTTTAGTGAATCGTCAACGTCACTGAAATCAGGACGTTCAATTTTTTGAGTTGTTGGTTTCGGTTTGGATAATTTCACATTCTCAGCTGTTTCAACGAATAAATGAGCTTTGTCATTAACGCTTAACTTGGTATAATCATCCTGATAAATAGTATTTTTGTCATACTCATCTGAAATATTGCGAGAAGGACTTCTATTATCTTTAGTTCCACGTGGACCCTTTGCAAATTTGTTTACTTTTTCTGAAACAGATAATAAACATTCATCTGATTTTATGTTTTCAGTATCATAATCAGAGTGGACTTTCTTTTCCACGTCCTTAAATCGAGCAGAAGTATCTTTAGTTTTGTTTATTGAATCTATTTTGTTGCCGAATTTAGATACTTTCTCTGTGACATTGAGTAGGTCGATATGGTCAACGTCAGTTCTTTTAACGAATAGTTCTTCATCTTCACATATTTCAACAATATCATCCACAATTGATTCTGATTCATGTATAGTATGATGAGCACGTTTGTTAAATTCATCATCGGGTTCATTTACTTCATCCGGGAATCTAGGAGTACCAATATCTTCTAGGAATCCGACAGGTGTAGGGCAGATACGATCTGGAGAATTTTCCCTAGAGGATTTAGCTTGTTGTACATCAATTATAATATCATCGTCATCCGTTGAAGTATTCAATGCCGTGGCAGATTTAGGTTTGCTTGGCGGAAACTTAACTTGAGAATCTCTCCCTAATGGTTTTTGTCCCTTTGTTGTTGTTGCGATTTGCTTCACAGCTTTTGTAGTGGACATATCACTCACTTGTATTTCAGGCCTCGATTTAATTCTCTGGGATGGAATCTTCTTAGTTTTAAGTGTAATATCACTGGATGTGCGAATAACTTTTGTATCTGAAGAATCCTTTTTAGGATTCATATTTTCTTTATTGATTCCTTTAGGCATGGATACTGATTTTATATCTGACTCGACTATTTTATAAACAGTACTCGACGTAGACTTTGAAGTAATCTTATTTGTAGCAATTTTTGAAAAACTATTCTGTTTTGTTGCACTAATAGTTTTCTTGGAATCTGGTTGAATCTTTTCTATTGATTTATCGGCTCTGGTAGGCGATGTGGGGCTCGGAGATGGTTTTCGAATGTGTGATGGAATCGGATCTTTTGTTTTGGCGCCACTAGTTTTCGGCGTTTGTGGAGACTGAGGTCGATCAATAGACGTTGCAAGCTTTTTGGGCGAAATACTGCGCGTTTTGGAAGGAGATTCAGGATTATCAGATTTAGTATATGGATTAGTTTTCTTAGTCGGAGAAACATTTCTCGAAGGAGGTTTACTTGAAACTTTTGGTTCTCTTTGTTTGTCGCCCTTATTTTTATCTATGTGTGTTGCATCTTCCTTATTTAAAACGTCATTCATTGTGGTTATTTCTGTAACAGTATCAGATGCGACTGCTTGAAATTTATTTGTCTTTATTTGAGTTGTAATTTTCAAATCTTGTAAGGTGGCTGGGTTTTTACCAACTTTGTCTGGACTATTTTCACGGCTGGACATTTTAATATTTCGACTAGGAGAATCTTTTCTTAAAGTTTTTTGGTCTTTATCAAGAACTTCTCGTTCTTTTTCAGAGTTGATGAACTGTGTATTTGAATCGATTATTTTTATTTGTTTACTTGTTTGTTTATCCATTTCTACAGAAGTAGTTAATTGATCTGGTTCTTTAGGAACCTTACGAGTAGGCGATAACGAGGATCGCGGAGTTATAAATTCGTCTTCAATTACATCTGTTACGGTATCCTGTCGTATATTTTCAGTAGTTTGGGTTATATCATATTCAGTTGACGATATCGCGATGTTTTGTTTCGGTATAGACGGTTTATCAGGTAATCCCTGCGGAGTATTATTTTCATTAAGTATTGTCTGTTGATCAGGGTTTCTGGGGCGATTTTCCTTAGGTAAGTCATTTGTGGTAAAAGATTTATTATTATTTATATTGACTTGGATTGCATTAGGCATAGAATGTGGTCTCTTAGGAGATGTTTGATCTTTTGGTTTTCGTTCAGGGCTTTGACGAGATGAATGCTTACTGTCTGATCTTATAATAATTGTTTGTTTATTTTTCTCAAATTCATTATTTTTAATAGATGTCACTGTTGATGTTTCTGCAGATTTTAATTCCGTGACATTTTTTGAATTTGACACAGTTTGTTTTATTTTAGTTGGAGATGTTTCTCTTGATTTAGTGTCTGGTATTTTCTTTGTGGGTTCTTGTGATTGAGGATCATAATGAACGGTAGATTCAGTAACATCTTCACGTTCTTTTTCCAAGAAATCTTTCACAGTTGATGTAAAATTGGACTTAGATTCTTTACGAAGAGTTTCCTCATAAGGCGCTGGACTACGACAAGGTGATACGCTCGGTGAGCTTGCATTAGAGTCAGAATTCTTCAAATGCGTCTGTTCCACATTAGTTATGGTAGTTGTTTCAGTGGTTGTCTCGTCAGACATACCAAGTATTTTCCGACATCGTTCTTCGTATGTTTCGCGCCTTTCAAGTGGTGGTTTTGCTTTCGGAGACGATTTAGGAGGTTCATCTGATTTCTTATCAGGTTGTTTTTCTAAGAAATCTTTCGACTCAATCATAGGCGAGACTGAAAAACTAGATGGAGGTTTCTCCGTAGGCGAAACCTGACTATTATCTACAGAAGGTTTCTTCAAAGAACTCTTTCTAGGAAGATTATCTTTATTTGGTCTTCTTTCTGGCGAAGGAGATCTGCAAGGTATTTTAGATGGAGACTTCGATCTATCTAGCTTTATAATTTCAGTGCTTTTACTTATTTCAGTATTGCTGATATTATCCTCGCTATCAAATTCATGATCATCTAAATCAGTTGTTTTCTCAGGACGAGGAGAACTAAAATACACAAATCCACTAACTGATGTTGTCGGAGAGCTCTGACCAGTTGAAGGTTCCGTTTCTGCAACTTTTGGCTTCCTGGTAGGACTTGTAGAAGGAGTCACAAGTTGCTTCGGTCGCTGTTTGGTGGTGACATTTTTATTTTTTTCCTCAACTTTCTTTTCAATGTTTAGAAAATCTGTCGTTTGCTGGTTTGCTACATTTTTAGCACTATTAATTTTTTGAGTTGTTATTTCTGTGGGTAACATGCTTGAAAGTGGTTGAGTCTTTGAAGAATTTGACTCGTTAGATACATTTCTTGAATGATCTTCAATTTCTGTAGTTTTAACTTTCGAGCCTTGCTCATTTTTTAATCTCTGTGATTTGTTATAAGTTCCAAATTTAGACGGAGACGTTTCGCGGCTAGATGGTGACGTTCTCTGAATAAAATCATCTGTGACATTAGTATCATGACGCTCTTTGGTCACATTCTCTGTTAAATTTGATTTAGTCATTTTAATAGTTTTTTCCATTTTCTCGTAAGTTGTATGACTTATGTCCTTTAATTCACCCTTATTCGGAGATGGCGATCGTGAAGTATTTCTCAGAATTGGGTGAGATTTGCTTGCTACCTCGGGTTGAACAAAGTCAATCGTATCCTTACCAGGACTTTTTCTTGTCGGTAATGAAGTTCTTGACACACTCTTATCAAATTGCTTTTGTTCCGTGACCGTTGCAGTGTTAACTTGATTATTTTCAGTCTTTTTCACTGAATCCTTTCTATTCGGGGATAAATCCCTGTTTGTATTTGGGACATCCTTTCTAGGTATAGAACTATTACCGAGCACTGTTGGGCTTAGACTTTCATTAGGAGATTTTTTGTACGGGGATGTTTCTCTAGAGGGGTATTTATTAGGACTTGGTGATTTCACTGAGCGATTTATATCGATGGGTGATTTAGGTCGAGTAGATTCAGGAACGTATCTAGTTGGACTTTTCTTAGTAGGAGAAGAACCTCTTGAGGGGCTAGGAGAACCTTTTTTTAATATCGTTTTAAATTCTGATTGTACCGATGAAGTAGTGATTTTTTCAGATATTTGTTTGGATGAGGAGAGATTTTTAGTATAAGTGTTTTTGTCTGGACTCGGTGTATCTCTTTTTAATGGTACTCTTGGCGAAGTAGAACGTGAATCACGGCTAGAATATGGTAAATCATGTTTCTTTGTCGGGGAGGAATCTCTTGAAGGGCTATTCTTGTGGGTATTAGGTTCCTCATGCTTCGGTGACTGTCGTAGATCTTTTGTTGGACTTTTTCTTGTCGGTGATACTAATTGTCGAGTTGTTTGTTTATCGGGGCTTGGTGATTTTTTGCGCAGAGATGAATTTATTACAGAACGAGGCAATTCAGAATGGTCTGCTCCTTTACTGTATTCTGTTTCATTAGAATCTGGTGAATCGGGACTTGGAGACTGTTTAACTACAGATGGGCACGTTCTCGGATAATTAACATCCGGTTCAATATCAATAGTCCCACCAATAGGACGTTTTGTTTTTTTATTAGTAGAAACCTCTTGTGAGGTTTTCGAGACAAGTTCATCAGTTCGAGTGTACATTTTAGTTTCCTCATCGATAAATTTGTAGTGGTCTTCTTTAATCTTATTGATATTTGGTTCATGTTGTCTTCGATCTGGACTTTGAGAAGATTTTTGTTTTGTTGGAGATTTATCATCCTGCTTTTCTCCTTTAAGTGGAGAAATGGATGAGTGGTCAGATAGTGGTTTTGGTTTGCTGGCACCAGTAGGTCGCGTACATGTTGGTGTATCATCTAGAACATTATCTGTTACATTTTTCTTTCCCTTTGGTGCAACTCGATTCTCGGGATTCGTATCTTTAGGTCTGGTTGGCGATTTTAATGGGGATGAATCACGTGGATGTTTTGGAATAGCATCAGAGCAAATCTTTTCTGGGGAATATGCTGGTTTTCTTTCGGGACTTTTCTTAGATCTGGCAGTAGTCTCATGGGTCTCTTTCTCAGAACTTGACCGATCTGGAGAATGACGAACGTGTTTACCAACAGGAAGACACCTTTCGGTTACGACATTCCTGTCTGGACTTGGACTGGAACGTGTTGGTGTTAACTTGGTTGCTTGGTTATCGCGTGGTTTTATCGGTGAACTTGCTCGCGGGTGAACTGCAGCATTGTCAATTCGTTGAGGTTTTCTGTCAGGACTAGCAGGAGATTTGTCATATGGGCTCTGCAATCGTTTTTCTGGACTAATACTCGGCCTTGAACGATAACTATTATCATGTTTTCTATCAGGGCTGGGCGTAGGTCTCGTTGGAGATTTAGGATGCGAAGGGCGACGTTCTGGATTTGTAAATGCGTTGGTTTTAATTTCAGTCACAGAGTGTGCTGACTGGGTACTTGAATATCTATCTGAGATAGTGCGAGTGGGGGAAAACCTATCTACTTTATTAGGGCTTCCACTGCGACTAGGCGGCTTTCTCAAATTCTTGTCAGGGCTAACACTACTTCTTAAAGAAGAATTACTAGATCTAAATGTTTTGCTCCCTGGCGATGAGGCCCTTGTGGATGGTCGTGTTGGAGTATCAGATCTGAGGGTGCTCGCCCAAGCCTGGTGAGTCGGACTCCAATCATTACTAATCTTTTTCTGGGTAAAGTCGGCTTGGTACGTGGTCTGATATTGATCAGAACTTATCTTTCGTTCAATAATTTCTTCACGCTTGCTGTCACGCCTGACATTTTGCACTCGCTCTTCATTGTCTTTTAAAATCTGGGTCTCATTACGATGTATATTTTTATTTTCATGCGATGAAATTACTTCGTGATAGGTTACATCGTTGGTTTTATTCTCATATTTTTGATTATTTGAACGATATTGCGTCGATTGAATATAATCATCGTTTTTGTTAATCACATGTTCGGTATCACGTTTCTTCTTGAAATCGAAATCATCCATCACTCTCTGTGTATCAACGATATTGCTAGCATTATCAACCGTATCCCGAGTTGTTGTAGATGATGATTCATTGATGTTAGATCGTTTTTGTGTCGTTGTGTATAATGAAGATTTACTCTCACTCCTAGATTCCTGCATGTGCTGCTCAGATCTACTACTTTGTACAATGGGTGCACGAAACTCTCGTCGGGTGCTAGTGACTTTAGTGCCGTCAGGGAGACGCCTCGTCTCAACAACTACTTTAGTGTTATCATCAGGATATTCGACTTTTCTTGAGACTACTTCGCCGTGTTCATAGTCGTTTCTCAAGTTTTGTTCATAATCATTACTTTGTGTTATCCGCCTTGTAGTCACTTCCTCGTTACGGTTAGAATCATAAGAAGTTCGTCGAGAATTATCATAGTCGTTATTATTATTGGTTACATATGGCACTGATTCGTTGGTTGAAGAGATTTTTTGGAACTTTGAAGTAGACGTCGACGAACTCGTTGTCGACGAAAACTGAGTTCCATCGTCCGTCTTGCGTACCACCTGCTCGTGGGCGGCAGTATTGGAAGAGCTTTCGTTTCGTTTCACACTAGTGTTGCCATCGTCATACTCAGTGACCGCTTGCTTATGCTGATCGATGGCAGCGAACTGGCCCCTGCCGCCTTCCACGTCATATCTGCCCTCAATGTTAGCTTGAACAGACTTCACTTGGGTATGGCCGTCATCGGTCGTCCTATTCTCAGATTCCACATTCCACCCAGCATTCGATAGCTCCTTCAGATCTGTAAAGGATTGGCACTCGTCAAGTTGGGCTTATGATTGCTCGGGCTGTTGTTACTGGTTAATAGGCGTTAGTTCGGTTAGGTTAAAGTCGGTGAAGACGTGCAGTAGGCACCTTGGCCGCGGTACGAGAACTCCTTGGGCGGGGAGCCTGCGTCGCGCACTTCCTTACTCTTCATCGACTGGAAACTCTGGTCCGCGAAAGACTTCACATGTCCCTGCGTTGATGTGAACTCACAACCTGTCAAAATGTGTATAACTACTCTAACAGATTCAATTCAACATTCAATTATTGCTGAAATAAACATGGATAATTGAAAGTAATTATTGATTGGTGTTTAAGTCATGACATAAACGAATAAATGATTCAAATATCAATGATTGATTGCATTGGCCCCATAACAAGCACTTATGTTTATTTTATTTACGACCTCTACATTAATTTCTATCGATTAAATAATATTTTATTGGGTATTAAAATCAACTTGGTAATTTGCTTGTTTCAAATACTTGTAAACTTACTTACCGATATTGTTTTACGATCTAATATTATGATGGGTTCTCAAAAAGTTATATTTTTTTAAAAGCATTGAAAAATAAGTAGCATAAATTCTACGACTAATACTTTAGTTATTTATAACTAATAAGCTATTGCTAACTAGAGATACAACCTTGTACTTAGGATTAAAATATATCGATGCAAATTCGCTATTATCGACAACACAGTTGTATATTGCGGGCACGATATTCACTATTATGTAAATAGTGACAATAAATGTTATAAATACCGATTATAATATAATACAGAATACTATATTTTGTATATAAAATACAATCGAATGTAACATGCTCGTTCGTGCTTTATGTAACGTGATTATGTATATCGTCGTACGTTATGTAGCTACGAATGTATCATGAATATAGAGAGAATAATTAGGATAATAAAGTTGAAACGGGTAAATTGGTTGCTGTGGATCGTACCTTCCTGGTGAAGGTTAATAGGGACAATGAATTTGAAATGGGTAAATTGGTTGTAATGGATCGCACATTCTATTGAAGAAATTGTAGGGGAAAATTCCAGGAAAGGTAAGAGTTGGTTGAAGTGGTCGTGAAGGTACCTTTTCCCTCGGCGCCGGGCTCCGGCGAGTAGAGGTTGCGCAGGCGCTCCTCCCGCAGACGGTACATGTGCGCGCGGATCTCTTTCTTGCGGGAAAAATCCTCCGTCTGTTGCCACTGGAAACAGTAGAATGAAATGTTTACATGGAAAACCTATACCAAAAAGTTTATAAAGAATCTTACTATGAAAATATAGTAACAGATATACAGTAACGAATATCGAACAAAATCATGCGATAATGCAGTTCTATAAACATTTAATTGATACGAAATTACCAATTGTACATTGATTATTGCATTATTGATTTTTACAAGGCAGTAGTTCTGGTAGTAAAAAAAAAAGTATTTTTGTCTTATACAAGCCGTGTTCTTGATGCTGTATTTTGGTTTGAAAGTTTAATGTTGTGCTTAGGGGTATCTGTGGTCGATTTAAGAAAGAATTACCTCTAACATATAAAAAAAGATATAAGCTAAAGTCTTACCATACGACGCAACACGTCCTCGTCCCGTATCAAGGATACGTCTCCTTCAGACATACTGGAAATACATAAATAAATCTTGATGAGTAAAAAGTACTAATAACTGTTTAATAGGATAAACAAAATAAAACTATGAATACGAATGAATTTAATGAATTTTTCAAATTCAAAAACTTTGAGTAAATTCCTATTTAAAAAATATAAATAAACCTACGACAACGCCGACCGACACTCTGGTGACGGACCCAGCCTCAATTCTATACATACTCACATTCATTAGATCTTTAGTAACAATAAACAAGTAAGTAACAATAAAGTTAATTTAATAAACGTACGTCACGTACCTACTATTTAAAGTAAAGGTACCTAATTATACTGTGAGAGTGGTATACACCTATCACTACATATTATGCTACAAGTCGTTGCATTTCAACCGAATATAATAGGATGGATTCTCGTAAGCTTATGCTAATAACTATATACTCAAATATAGTAGGTATAAAGCAGTGTACCATAATCATGTCATTTCATAAAAAAAATAGATGATTTTATAATGAAATTGTTTGTAGAAACCATTTTAGGTCCGTGTGGGTATGTGTATCTTTCATAACCGCAGTTACTTCGCATTAGCTAAAAATATTGAAATATCTACGTTTACATTCAATTTTTAACATAACAAAAGTGTGTTGCTAAATCAGAACATCATTCGCAAACGCTCGATGGTGTTCTTAATATTGTTACACGCTGAATTAATATGTGTTGGCGACGACCAGTCATCCAGTTGATATAATTGCAGCTCGTCACAATTATGCTTCAAGGATCGCCAATTACTTCGGAATATGAACGTTACGGAATATTTTACGATGCCTATAGCAATACACACCTCATGCTGTGATACGTCTTAATCTAAAAGTATACAAACAAGTCGATGCCCGATTAATATTAGTGAACCAATAAATACTAAGTAATTATTAAACAAATATTTGTCACTTAGATATATGATACTGTAGATACATGCTTATTTTAATATATAGGAATTTAAATTTATAGAGAGGTAATTTAGAAATTGAAAAACGCTTTGTTGCCCCAAATGGAATTGTTCCAATAATAAATATCGGTTCAGGGTTGAATCATTTAATTTTTTGTCGTCTTAAAAACCCATTACATGCATATTATGTGTGGAGCAAAGCTTAAATTGGGCAGCCATATGGCGCTAAGGTCGCATCCATATCTGGCCGGCCTCGCCACCCCGCCGCCCTTGTCCTGCATAGTAGTACGCGCCCTTATATGGTCTTCTCTCGAGTACACCACAATCGGTCCATTTAATAAACACATTAACGTGGGACCGAGCGGTGAATACTTCCACACAAATGTTATAGCATTGACTGTTAACAAAAGTAGGTACTCATTCGCTCGATTTATCTACGTCAATTAAAAATATGTTTATCAAGGAGTTATTTGACTTAATTGCGTGCGATTAATTCGCATAGAAAATGCAGCATTTCTGATATTCAACAACCAGACAAGCAACTAACTAATTCAAGATCTTTTTAGTCCCACAGGACTGCATTTCATGTTGTACCAATGCGTTTTGTACCAGGTAGGAAACACATGATCTATGTAGACTTGGTACTTCCTATAATACCTACTACTTACGAACAATCAATGGTTTTATGTAAAACGTCTATCACGCGATAAACACGTGTGAGTTAAATTCTTGTGAAACTGTCCAGTGTCGTCTTATAGCTGCAGGATAACGAATGACACTTGGTGACGTCAGGTAATGAGTGTCCGTCAGCCATATCTCCGCTAAGGTAATTGTAAGTGCTTATTAAGAGTGTGAGCCACAAAGTGTACAAATAACCCGATAACAGTATTTACGAATACAACTAATGTGTCCGCTAAATGCCTTCCACGCCTTTAATTTAAGAAGTTTTCCTTTTACATTCCACGTAGTAGTAACATTATGTTTTAAATAGCTTTGACTAATAGCAAGTAGTACGAATGGTGAGCCTAAAGAGCAGTTGTC
>DWGW01000878.1:0-12820 GCA_018247775.1 Udranomia orcinus
TGTGTTGTGTTGTGTTGTGTTGTGTTGTGTTGTGTTGTGTTGTGTTGTGTTGTGTTATGTTATGTTATGTTATGTTATGTTATGGAAAAAATGTCAAAAACTGATGGTAATGGAATTTAAATCGAACAAAAATATTAGCAGTATTAGAAAGGTGAGAGCACTCCTGATAAATGGATAAACATGGATAACAAGAAGAAGAATAAAAAGGTAGAAACTATAAGTTATATCATAACATAAAATAAAATAATTTCGATAATACTATTACTATACCACCCACTACTCCCTTAAATCGAAAAACAGGATTCTGGACACTGCAGATACAAGACACCGCCACTGCAAATCATAATTATATTCAGATCATATCAAATTTAGTTGAACTATTAAGTTAAAATATATTAATATTTTAGTTAAACTTAATATAGAATATATGACTACAAGTGACAACAATTATACATCAAATAGATTAAATAGAATTTAGGTAATTTCT
Organism: Udranomia orcinus; assembly: GCA_018247775.1. Taxonomy (NCBI): domain Eukaryota; kingdom Metazoa; phylum Arthropoda; class Insecta; order Lepidoptera; family Hesperiidae; genus Udranomia; species Udranomia orcinus. Next base: position 488 of record DWGW01000878.1, read on the forward strand.
CTCAACAAAATTATAACGATTCTAAACTGTGATTCTCAACAAAATTATAAGTGTAAAGGACTAGTAAAGTTCTTGCTTTAGCATTTTTTATTAATAAAAGAACCGGTAAAAACTGGTAGAATTGACGGATAATCGAATATGGACAGCGATGACCTTACGTCTCAGGTTGCAGTGTTGCACATAAACCAGTCAATCCCAGGTTAACCTCCAGTGCGATAAAACCGCCCTGAACTTAATCGTTAAAAAAAGAAGATAACCTACACGTGAACCGTTGGATGTACTCGTACGTAAGTAATATAATTCAAGTGATTGTAATTTATTAGCACATTATTCATCGCCTGTTAAAGGATCGGCTTCAAAGCCATTGAAGGCTGTAAGCGGAAGTAAATAGTAATGAATGGGCGAGAACTTAATTGTGAAATACCGTTTTTAAAAGATTTCGTTATCAAAAAGTAATGTTTTGTTATGAGCATAATAATAATTATTGATAATCATGGAACTCTAACATCCACCCCGGCTTATAAATGACGTTTATAAGCATTTAATTATTTTTAACATTTAAGGATTGATTAAACCCTACCCAATTGAAATATAATAATGTCGACGACAAGGATAAATGCTTCGAGATCTTCTCGAAGCATTTTTATTAGTAGTATATAGTAAGTAAGTAAGTAAAGCGTAAGTAAGTTTGTTAACCAGATTGATGGACCGAATCACAACAGTGAGAATTTTGGATCATTTGAAAAGCATATCTAAAGAAAAAGATAAAGTGTCTACATACTAAAGACACAGTAACGTCTGTAACAACTTATGCATAGACACAATAACCACAAAAGTCAACGTTGACCATTAGAGTCGGCTCGATTCTCACACGGAAATCAGGAACGTTCGGGTCATTTACAGCAGAGTACTGGTAATTGTAATATTAAAATTCAAGAGCGTCACTGCGTGTAACGGGACTGCGGTCGACAATGAATTGTATAGGATGGTCCCAGGGGAACTCGTACCGAATTTTAATTTGACGATGCAATTAGGCTACGTTTAGCTAGGCAAGCTAAAGAGTTTTTGGTATGTGACAATAGTGCCAAATAGTATCATATACTACGAGCATTACGAGCAACACGAGAATTAAAATTAAAAGCAGCATTATAACAAGCTCCTTTTAATTTTACTTGTCGTTTCTAGTCTCCAAAGTCTTTTTTCTTTTTCAAACTTTATTGTTAATCGAAATTGAAGGTAGAGAAATAAAATATTACTGCTTGCGCTAAGTGAACGTAATAATGTATTTTGAACTCCTTGTTGATCTATTGTCTTATACTTCACACTTGAATTAGTTTTGCATAAAGCATAAGAAGTAACAATTGCCGTTCTTAAATCGCAGTTTCTTAATACAATTTCACCAATGCTTAAGATATAATTATAGAACAACAATGCTTCGAAAACTGTATCAAATTGTAAACATCGGTCACGTTCTCAGATACATCGTACAAAACACTTGATACGTGATTAAGTTTCAAAAGAACGTGTCACGTAATGAGATTTTAATCAATTTTCCCATACTGGTTGGTCCCATACCATTTACTTATATTATAAATCATAGTAGGCATATGAATGTCTGTTTGCTCGCTACATATACGACACTACATTTTTCAGTATTTTTTTGCTGATATTATCATAGAATATAATAATTCGGAGGCATATTTGAGGCCTATAAAATCAAAGACAACTAAACTAAAGGTTGTAAAATATTTTCACTTCAAATTCAAGTACCTATTGAAGGGTTATTATAATTATTTTTATTCTTTATAAAACTATTTAAAAGAAATAATTAATCCAAATATGTAATATCGTTGCTACCTTGTCACAAATATATTTTTTGTAGCTTTCTAAATATTTATCAGACTTGGATTTAGTTGACTTTGATATTATATGCCTCATTCTACTTGTCTCTTGTGTATTATGCAAATTCTGATACACAAATGTATTATTAAGTCCGTAGTTTAATCTTCCATCCATACGCCCTTGTATGTTCATTACAAGAGGTAGTAGACGTAGGACTTTCTCCATCTGTGTGAAAAATGGTTCTAAACAAAAAATATATTGTTTATGATCGTAACTCCATAAAACGATTGAAGACAGTAGAATAGTTTTTACGTTAAGGCATATACAATGTACATACGTCTACTTCATTTTACTTCGACTAACGCCAACTAAGCTATAAGATATTTCGACTCAGGAAGCATGGCTGCATAATTTATCCTGACTGTAGCAGCTGTTACCGCGCGTACATTTGAAATAAACTACTAGAAATACACGTTGAGTCTTTCTCGTTGCTATATTGTATGCTCTGAATGCATAAATTATCTTATTTTATTCTTTGATCGGATCGCCAGCCAATAAATAAAACATACATTAGCATATCGTTAAATTCTAGTGACATGGTTTGATAAAATTTGTTCCGTCGTAAATTACGATAGAGCCAATGTTTATTTTTATTTGCTGGTTTATGCAAATGTATTATTTAATATGGGTATGTGTAAAAGAAATATGGATATATTCTCTTATAACACTTCTGTTCCAATTTGATTTTATTTTGTGTAGGTATTACAAAACTAGCAAAGTTTTTAAGGCACTTCGTTAACTGAATTAGAAAAAACTAGCTGCATAGATGAATACAAAGATTAGTTCCACCTGGAAATTGGCTACACGTTAATACTTTAGAGCAGCAAATATATGAAATGAAATTATTTCTGTAACCACTTGTGAAATAATTTCATTACTACTTGTAGTAACGATTTTTAATAACGTTAATAGAATCCAATTTCACATATTAAAATCCAAATTCGAAAGCAAATCAGAAGTCATCATATGGACTAAGAAGTAAGATGAAAAACTATACTATATACTATTTTATATGTAAGATAACTTAAACCTCTTCCTAACCTTCATACCAAAATAAAACAGCGCCAGACTAAACTCGGAACTTTTTTATTTTTCGGTGTTTTTAAATGTAGCACAAAATGGCTCTCCTTCAAAGTCGACGATGCATTGACCATCTGTTCTTGTAAATGTCCATAAGCAGCAGTGATCACTAAGCATCGATGGCCTCCCCGCCTCATCGCCAGGCTTAATTTCGTTACAAAAACTATTACAATAGCAGAGGAACCAATATAAGCAACTTAATTATAGCTACATACAGGAATGTAGGCAAATTAAGACACCGTACACAGTGTGCATGTTGGAGACAAAGTTCGCAGTTTTAAACCGTCTTTCCGCTCTCAACCGGACACGGTCTCCATACGGATTTGCAAATGCGAATAATTTCTACAAACAGACGCCGTGAAGAATTTAAAAACAAGCAAAGTTGCTTGCGCATTCGTTTACGGATTATGTAATATTATATAAAAAAGAACATTACGGCAGTGCAGTTATAACATTTCGTTTATGGAGATTTCTTTTTAAATCTCAACGGTATAATTCGGTGACTCAAGTAAATTAGACACCTGTTTTAAGTAACGCTGATCAAAGAGTTTTTGTACGGTTAACACTGCTACATATCTTTACCTAATCTACAGATTACAAGATGCAATATCTAAAAATAAACGTATGTACTTCAATGTAAGGTATAATCTAGGTTAGAGTATAATATAGATTTAATTGTTGTCAAAGTTTTACTGGTATCATCATGGGAGACTATGACTATGAACTTCCATGTGAGGCATTCCCGTAACGAAACATGGGGTTCTTCAGACGCAGCATAAGAATAATATTTCTTATAAAGCTGGTTATGTATAAGCCACCCCTCTGGTATTACTAATGTCTTTAGACGGCGGTGACTTAACATCATGGACCTGACTCTTGAGTAGGTTATAAAAAAAACAAATAGCTTGGTGATGGCAGTACCCATGAAAAGCAAACCGTTTTTAATTAACCTCCTACAAGCCACCAGTTGCATAGCCGTTCGACAGCTTTCGGAAACACTGGACACCGGAAGCGAATGATGCAATGTTCTCAGTTCCGGCCGACATTGGCTCCGTGGTTTATGTGTAGCGAGGTCTACGTGTTCTTTTCACATTCACTCTAGAATACGTCCATACGAGGAAGAGATCTAGCATCCGTCTAATGTAATTATCATTTAATGAACTACTAAATTGGTTTGTGACTTTTATGACGCTAGCATTCGTTCGATTGGGAAAAAACCGGGCATGTATAAAGGTCGTTCATTCAAGCAATTTAATGTCTTGTATACCAATGTGTTCCGAATAGTTTGATACTGTATACAGATTACGTATGAAGCTGTATAAACACTAGAAAATAGGGACGATATCCAGTACTAGTTTTTGAATGCCTTATGGAATTTGAAAATATCCGACAGATTCCAATTGATTGATTAGTAGATAGCCAATAAATAAATCACACATAGAGAACAACAACCAAGTATAATTGTAATATTACCGGCCGATGAACAATAATATGTTCAAATATCTTTCAACGTATTAACATTATAACATTCTAACGAACATTTTAATAATTAACATGACAACAATATGAAATATTAATATCGCGTGTCCAAATATAAATTAAAAATACATTTCTATTATATACCTAGACGCAATCGCCAGAGTACTCGCTGCCAAAGCAGTTGTATGACCATTGCAGCGTCCACCCAATATATCATGATCTCTAGATCTGGTAAGCTTCCATGTACTGGAATCCTTCGTTTTAATACTCCATCCATTGGGAATATGTACAGAAAAACACCCTTCAGATGTTTGGAAACGAAGTATGTTTTCCAACCAGAAACGGTGCAAAAATTGTGCATGGCCGTCCAAAGCGCACAAACAAACTGTAAAAATTTTCACACTTTTTTAAATAATACTTTTTTTTTATTTTAATTTTAGAATAACACAAAAAATAAATGAATATTTTTTCCCCGTTTGATAATATTCTTTTCTATTTGTAGATACAAAATATAAATAATAAAATTACCATGTTCCAATAGCAAATCAATGTGTTCAAAATAGTGCGATGCGATATATTCAGCTTCTTGATAGGCAATGGAACAAAATCTCGTTCTCATTTGCCAGTCAGTTTCTTTTGAAAATATACTACAACCGCGGCCAAATCTAGCTTGCTGTAGAAATAATAACCTGTACATAAAAATGTGTATTAGTGTTGAGATTAAAATGTGACGTTGCTGTACAACCAGAAAAGCTTGACTGCTCTGGAGAGGAATCCACTTGACTGGTCTGGAGAGGCGAGAGTATAATACATATAATAGCTGAAGCTATTATTAAAGAGAATCTGGCAAGGCTATTGAATTGACACTGGTGTGATACAAATAAATAAAGTCCAAAAGGTAACTAAATTACGCTATTTTTTTTATTGTTTTACTCGTCCGTTCGTGTCATTGACATGTATTTGTAATGTACCATTAATTATACAATATACACGTATTGGCTTCTTTCATGGTCGATCGCTTTATTTATAACAAAATTATACATATGTATATTATATTAAACATTACTTTAGCTGAGCTTTCTAATTAAAACAAAACTTGTACGAAATATGTATAACGAAACCTAGAAAATATTTTTCATTGGTACACGTTCTAAAGACATTCAAAACAAAAATTTAAATTTTCCGCTTCGAATGCATGATAAGAAGAAGACTACATAAATTGAATGTTATATTTTGAGCAAATGCATACCTGTGTGCCAGAGCGTAACCAAAGTCAGTGCCATTCACTACCATTTCGTAGCATGATTTTAACACTTTACATTTTGGAGATGCCATATTGAGGTCAATTTTAGATGAAGAAAGTGACACCAAACACATATCTGAAAGACGATATTAAAACTAAGTTCAAACTTAAACGTAATAATTAAGGAAATAAATTGATAAAATAGTTTTATAAACTTTTAAGTACTGCACCAGGAGGAGACATTCTTTTTTAAACGACTTCAAAAAAGGAGGAGGTTATCAAATCAACACGTATTTTTTATTTTTTATTTCCTCTTTCGTTAAATACTACTATATTCAATACAAATATTCTCTCCAATTGTAAAAATACAGGGTATGGGTATGCCTTACCCTGTATTTTTATTTTAAAAATTGCTATAATTGATATCAAATAAAGTTTAAAATACCAGATTGGTGTGGATTAGGCCGCCACTCGTTTATGTCGTTGACTCTTCTCGCATAATTGTTCCATGTTGTATATATTCCTTCCAATTCCGAAAGAGATATCCGTTTATATCCAGGAGTTAATTGAAACTCGGGCAAAAGATTTATCCACGTTGTTGTATTCTCAAAAAGGGAAAAAACTGAAAACATCGCAAAAAGAGAAAAACTGAAAACAATGATATTGTACACTAAGTCTTGATTTACTGTAATGTAGGCTCGACTAGTCGCCAGTAACGCTAGTGTCAATGCACATTAAAGCGTTGTGAATAAAACATTATTAAAGATAAGTTTTTTTGACGAGGGGAAAACCTTTTAAAGGCACCGTATGAGTTACCGGGTTATATAAGATTACCGCCCACTTAAAACCTCAGTGCCCTTCCCATACTTTGAGTGTGGTGATGGGATACAGGAACTCAACACATTCACATTCAAAACCTACACATTTTACAAATTACACTAAAATTGATAATATACCGACCCGAACTTTCCAAAAACCGCGTAACGTAAGTATTAAAAGCAGCTCCAATGAAGTCATAATCAAGTCTGAAACTGTTTGCTCTTCTTCGAAAAAGCAGCCCTGATTCGTCAGTTAATCCTAATTCCTCAGTTATAATTCAAGTGTGCACTAAGCATACTTACTTGATTTGTATTTCGAATTTTCTAAGTCGCCAACTTGTTTAACCATGTAGGAGACAAATTGCAGGAGATCTTCAGACTTTCGTATCATTTCTTTTAAATTAATGCGTAATATTGCTGGTAAATTTCCATGCCTTTCTCGAAAAGCGTATTTCAAATTAACTGAAAATAATTTTAAAATAGTTAGATAAATTGTACGTCACTTAAGATATACTGTAGAAATGTATGGAGACAATTTTACCGTTAGCCAAAAAAATACCAAAATAAAAATTTATATCAATATCATTCTTCCGATGACTACAAAAGTTTAAAATATGGCGTAAAGCGCCCAAATATTCTTTTAAATTCAATAGCGTAGGTAACTCATATTTTTCCGAAGTAATCCCTCGATTACTATGAAAATCGGCGAAACAGAAAACTATCAAGAAAGAGGCAATTAAAAAATTTACACGATATAACATTTTAAAACTTATGTAAATAAAAAAATTAAGTTCGAGTAGTTATATTCGTATTTCATTCTTCCCGCCAACCCGAACAGAATTCAAAGGGCAACTGTGTTTTATCTCAAAGTGTTCCTATTTATATCTCTTGCGGCTTCATTGAAAAAAATTGGAGCACGTTCCCGGCATTTATTTTCACTTAGATCATTTTAATTTTCTACGAAGATCTCTGTAATAAAGTTCTTCTTATAAATGAGCAGCGCGGTACCTTGGTATAAAAATTATCTCCTATTCGTACCAAGTAACAAAAGAATCAATTTTAGTGTTTTATAGTAAGTATTTTTGTTTATATAAATTTTATAGCAACTTTATTTGTTTATATAAATGACCGTTTTTTGTTTCACTACTAGGAACGAGACTCTTCCCACAACTGGAGAAGACCTGGATACTGCAAACTCCGCCACGCTTTTCCAATGAATGTTGGCGGAAGAACTGGTTATTGGCCAACCAATTTATCAGATGTATTTATACTCCTAAATGGACTCCGACAAGGTTTAACGACTACCATCTATCGATAAGAACTGGGTCACACCCATCCAGTTGTTGACCGCGCCCGACGTTGCTTAAGTCGCTTGGAAGATGGAAGACGCGAGGCAATGCTCGCTTTTGTGAATAGAATTTTTTTTCACAAGAATCGATTAATTTATCAACAAGATGCATATTTTACGTATATATATTAAATTGAGAAAAATATAATATTTAAATCATGTTATTGTTAGTATCAATGAACGTGGTTTCTAAATACTCGTAAGAAACATATTTCGTTCTTAAATAATAATTGCGTGTGATTATCTAACAGGCGTTTGTATTTTCTTTACAGAAAATAACAGCAATGTATAATGTTTTCTTAAATCCATGCTTATTTAAACAAATAAGTGGTATTCTGAGGGCTTAACATAAGTAATTGCGAAGATGTGCCTCGCGGCATGTGGCTTATAAAATTCAATCTCATAGAAGTGGTTCTGTTTTAATTTTTGTAGTTGTACTTATATTACCTATTTTAATTCTTACTTACTACTGATATTTACTATAATAATAACTTGATTTTATTAGGTTTTTATTTATATTTTAAATTATTTATTAAAAATAATTAATCCATTTTACTGCACCTAAGACGCCCACGTTCTGCCATTTCAATGCGGACCGGAGTCATGGGGATACTTACGCACAAATTCCGTAACTCCGCCAGTAGTGTCCGGTTCACACCAATCCAGCCCACCCCGGAGGGCCTGTCGCTCCTCACTACGATATTGGGTTGTTGGACACAAACACCATCTACCCTGGGACCGTTACGTGGTGGTAATTAACAGTCCGGTCAGTCATCTCCTCTGGTCTCGTTACGGAGGTAGGCGGTGGCCTTGAACCTTGATCTTTTCGATCCTCCTCATCAGACACACACCAGAGGGAATAAACGCCTCACTATTTAGCCATAGTTCTTTTAATCTTAGATATCATCTACCAGTATATAGTGCATTATCTATGGTCTCATTTCTATTTTTATTATAGGCAACTATATCATGAGATTTGAGTTGGCAACACTATCGCCACAACTGTCAGTCAGAAGTCAAGTCACCATTTTGAAGTATCATCCTCTAATTGTTGTTATAGGTTTTTGCGAATATAATTGGAAGGAACCATGGGGTTGGCTACTGTTATAGAAAATGAGGCGCATTTCCAATCTGAAATGGCCAATGCCGGTACCAAGTTAGTGGTTGTAGACTTCACGGCAACTTGGTATGTATAACCTTTCTGACGATCAAATTTCCTAGTCATCGTCTCGAATCTTGAATAAAATTGGCAGAATATCTTATGAATTATATTGAAACAGGTGTCCGCCATGCCAGCGCATTGCCCCAATCTTTGAGCAGCTGCCTGCTAAGTTTCCCAGAGCAGTGTTTCTGAAGGTGGACGTAGATAGATGCGCAGAGACTGCCAGCGCCCAGGGCATCAGTGCGATGCCGACGTTCATATTCTACAGGAATAGGGTAAATATTAAAGTACCATTCGTGAGTCGATTTTATTTTACACTTTTTATGAAAGGCCTAAATGGCTCTCTAGGGCTGTGATTAATACTACATGATACACACACTGTATTTTATCACAGAGCTCAATAGTTTATTTTTTCTTCATGAGAGTTACAAGTGGGCATAGGCCATCAGGGATGGAAAGTGCTCATGAACTTCCAACAACAATAATTTTCTTATTGTATTGTATTATTGTTATCTCAATATTATAAAATAAAAACTTACATTGCAGACTAGAATTGACCGACTGCAAGGCGCAGATCCCGCTGCTCTAGAGAACAAGGTCAGACAATATTATGGTACTGAGGAAGCGGCAGATGAAGATACTGCTGTTGCTGGTCATGTAAGTAATTGAATAAAATGATTCCTGTTACCTGTTAATCTTCGTCAATCTGTATTTTCTTGTTGTTTAATCTTCGACAAACAGATCAACGATTTGGCTCACATATTTTATTTGTAATTTTTGTAATTAATTATTACATATATATTATTATTTATAGTTACCTAATTGCATAAATTATTGTATGTAAACTTTATAGATTTAAGGCATTAAGAATAATAATTAATCTGTAATGGTCCCTCTGTCTAAGGGCATCCAATCACTTTATAATAGTAGGCCAATTTAATGGCGACTGGACATTAAATTTTCTTGAACATTTAGTTATGAGTCTTAAATTAGAGATAAAACAGAAATAAATGATTATGAGTAGTGATAACAAAATATAATATTTTTATTCTTGTTAGAAGGGGCAAAATGCACATAAATATGTTATATTACTTACAAGTATGACTTTCTATTGTTACAGATGGACTTAGTGACATTCATCACTAAAAGCGAGTGTGAATGCCTCAATGAGGCCGATGATCACCCTCTTGCGCATGCCCTAAACAGCGGAAACGGGTACCTTGCCAGTGACTGTGATGAACAACTCATCATCAATATTTCATTCAATCAGGTAAAGAAATGAATAATACAATGGCATTTTAAACTTTGCTAAATCAGATCTTTGAGAAATCAGAGATGTAAACTTAATCTGTACATACTATGACTAATATATATATGATAATTTGTTGCTAAAATATTAAAATATGAGCTTTTCATTCAGTGCCCAAATTCATTTCATTCATTCAATTAACTAACTCTAAAAAAGCATTTCCAATATTTTTGCAATTTATTCGGCAGACAATTAAGTTAGTGAGATGAGTCATTAAAATAACATGAACAATTTTCAGATTATCAAGCTACATTCCTTAAAAATCAAGGCGCCCAGTGACAAAGGGCCGAAGTTTGTAAAACTCTTCATTAACCAACCGAGAACCCTCGACTTTGACCAGGCTGGTGGAAACTCATCAGTGCAAGATTTGGAGTAAGTCCACATTTTATAATTAGCGATTTTATGATTCATTATGTATAGTTTCCGAACCTCCTTTTTTTTCTATAAACTTATATTTATTACATTTCACATTGTTAATATTTCACACAATTGTAAAAATGTAGTAGCTTAATTAATGATATTAGTTATTCTGTGATCAACAAATTTGTGTAAGTTTTATAGTTCAGAATTTCCTAAATTCCAGGAACATATTAGTTTTTATATCATAACTTGCTTAAGTGGTGCAGGAATCCATTCTTAAAGTTTACGTATCTGCAAACTTCAGTGTAACTTGTGCTTAACTTAAACTAAAGTTCTAATAATACATATTTAATTAATTTTCAGATTCACTCCAAGTGACTTAGAAGGCAATCCAGTTCCTGTGAAATTTGTTAAGTTCCAGAATGTTCAAAATATTCAACTATTTATAAAAGATAACCAGTCAGGTGGTGAAGTGACGCAGATAGATCACCTCGCATTCTACGGTTCACCTATCTCGACAACCAACATGGGTGAATTTAAGCGGGTTGCTGGCAAAAAGGGGGAGAGTCATTAACTCCTTGGTGTCATATACAAGAAAAGTCACTCATATGACAAATATAATATATGATATGAGATTGAAATGTGAAATCTCAGGCCTGTATTTATTCCCGTCTTAAGTATCAATTGATGTCTATATATCATGCAAATTCATTGCTCTGTAGTCTAAGAACGAAATAGCCATTAAATGTGATGTTTGTATTATGTATAATCGCATAACTGTATTTTCTTCTGTTTTGTCATGCTGTACAACTATTTGTACTTTGCAGTATCTTCATACCTATCCAAATCCATTGAATTTCATTAGAAAGTTTCTATATCAAGTGTTGTATGTGTTTAGTTTTCGTTTGAAGTATGCGATAAGGGGATTTCGCTTATTCAAGTCATTAACAGTCAATTCTCAGGAGTCTTATCTGCAGGTACTCCTTTTCTATTTGGAATTGGTCACAGGTATCGGTGAACAATAAGGCAGGATGAACAGCGTAACTGTTTACAATTTTATTATAAAATATGGCCTTCACAAAAATTGTCCAATAGCTCTAAATACATGCAGTTATGCGAAAAGAAAGCCATGCATCTTACATGCACTAGATTTTATATTTAATCCATGGTAATTTATGTATTTGTATAATCAAGTAGTAACCTATATATAACAGTAGTTGTCTTCAGAAAAACCTCATAGAATGTGGATAATCAATGTAATTTATCTGACTGTCAAACTTTTTGATCCTTGTCTTAATATTGTGTTTGTTCTCCATGGACCAATTGAACAAAATCAACTTTTCATGAGAATACTTTATTCTCCACGCCACTAGCTTATTACAGTTGGTTCATGAAAAATTAACAAATTTTCCGTATTTATAAGATATTCATATGTATAACATAATTTTATAAGTATAATGGTCATTCCACGGCAAAGAATTTGTTGAATGGGACTAAATAATAACAGGATTTGTATATTCAATAAATAAAGAAAAAAAGAGCTTATCAATTGTTTTATTAAACTTAGATATATCAGTCCTGCTTTAATTCATATATTTGAATATATGCTTCTGTAAGTGTAATCATTTTAGG
>DWGW01000879.1:0-12819 GCA_018247775.1 Udranomia orcinus
TACAAAAATAACAAATGAAACATTAAGTTCACATTATTTAAATACAAGTTAATTCCTAAAACGAGCACAATTTACAAGAATATATCGTGAACTCGTCCAGTGTGCAACTAAAAAGATCGATTTAACGATAAAGACGTATTACCTGAGAATATGTATCCAGGAGTCCTGGTTAAGCCTACGCAATTCTGATATTTCGAATTTCGTGTGAGGAAATATTTATCAAGCGTTTTGTTGGTAAAGGACCTTAAATATATTTTCCAATCTTGTTCACGAAGCTGTTGTTACCCTTGAGGTCTAAATTAAAATAATGGAGAGGGATTTAATAATCTTTAGGTGGTTCTCTTACAATACCGTATTTTGGTTGACACAGCAGTCCAAATACTGCTGTTATGGGGCAGAAGTAATCGAAGAGTTGCATAATCTTGATTAATCTAATTCTGAGTGCAACGGTTGCAAGACTAACATTTACCCAATTAGAAGACATAAAAATGCTCATGAAGAAGATAACATAAAGGAAAAGTGTATAACAAAAATACCTTTTTGAATTCAGATCAAATTTTATCTTTCCAGATGACGTAACCGTCCAGAAGTTTCCTCCGAAGAAAGAAATTTCTAGGTTTTTTTTACCCTAAAAAGGTTACGAATGTTAGCAAAACATTAAAGGGTAGTTTCAAACACTTGTCACATTGTTAACGAGAAAAGAATATATCTTTACATATGATAGATAGATCTTATATACATTTACCTTTATATAATTTTGAATTTATTTATTGATTTATTTTTCCTTTCATTATTCAAATGTTTTAACAGGTAGGTACTAAGTAAGAAGTCAAAGGTACCTTTCACTCTCCCCATAACTATTCCATTCCGCGCCACTATTTCGCTCATCACTACCTCGATATCGATTAACTTCTGTAAGTTAATATCAATCATCGTTTTATCGCTCGCAGTGCGACAAGCGGGTAACGGGGGACCGTTTATCGCACCCGTCCTCGCAAAGGTGACACTAATCTTTGCCCATAAAGTGTAAACAAAAAGTTTTCGACCAGCAAACTCCTGACTTCTGCGCTAAGGAGATAAGAACGGTTTTCCGTTATAATATCATACATATATAAAATATAAATGTTATGGACTAAGCTTCGCACGTGGCTTTGTCGTTTAAACTCAGATTTATGATAAACTTTCTTATTCGATGTAAAAAATTGTTTGTCTTTCTCTGTCCATCGATCTCTACAAAGACTGCATTGTTTTAACGTGATGAAAGAATCGACAAATAAGTTGAATTATATATCTATAAATTTATATATCTATTAGTAGATTATCTATATTGTAGAACACTTATAATATTTCAAGATAAAACACAAATATGTCGGTAGATCCAAATTCTAGTTAAATTCTATATTATTTACTCAATTTTGTGTATAAACCTTAAGAAAAATTCGAAAATGCCACCATTAAACGACAATACAGAACAGCACACGAGTATCAGCAATAGGCACACAGCGCTAAATTCCCAATTTCCATTATGTACAACTATTTTATCGTGTTACAGAGTGACATGAGTAACTTAATAAACGTCAGTGCGGTCGACGAGACCGGCACACTGGTAAATTCAATCTAAAAGGAAATATATCACACTCCCGGCCATGACGAACTATTTATTAGGATTGTAACAGTGCCTCCGGGCGATACATTGACTCTGGCGAACGATCAAAACAAGATTTTGGATCGGTACACGTGAACGCCGCTGCAAACAGCGAAAAGTTAATACATAACTAGTATAAACTGCGGTTTTGCTCACGTTGGTGTGGAATACTGTAGCAGTTTATATGTCGTATGTCCGTTACTATAGTAATATGTTTTATGCCAGTTTACTCGTATATGCCGTACAACTATACCAAAGTATACTTTTTGTCCCCAGGCATAGTATTGTTTTCGTGTATAAAGAGTACCCGATTTTTTTTTATATCTTTGACAACATAATAAATGTATTATTTCATAATAATCGGTTGAGTTGATAAGGCTTAAAAGTGTATTAAAGAACTTACTTTCGAATTAGTAATATTATAATATTTATCCCCCATGACCTGGTTACGCCCTTGATTACTTAGAAGGTTAGGACAGTCAATGGCACCTCATATCACTCGTAGTTTGTTCATGCACGTGAGTAATTGTTGATCGAGACGACGAAATACACATTTAAAAAATTTTTAAAAGTCAAAAAGGGGTGCCATTTATGACTAAAATTTATTTTAATTACACATTGAACGGTAACGACATCAACAATGGATGTCGTTATATTACATCAATCTACACTTATTAGTTGTGGCTTTAATAGCTCTTTTTTTACATACAATACAATTAATCAAAGCGGCAATAGCCTAACGGGTAGTGTGTCGGCCTTACGATCGAGAGGTCGTGGGTTCAATCCCCACTCCCCCATTTCACTATTGACGTGAACCCTCTCCTAACACAAACCTATGAGCTTAGCCGGAGGGGTTAACAAAATTACTAGTATGTATTAACATGCTAGTAATTGAAAATAATAATAATAATAAACTTACAATACAATTACAGTACAGATGAATGAAAGTATCGTTGTATCTAAAGATGGATGCGCGTCCTTCAGCAGAAAACACGTAAAAGTATGCCAAGTGGAATCGTATAATCGTACATCACTACGCTACATAACACAGCTCAATCGCACAATCGCCCTGTTTACGCTAACTTAGCGAAATGTTGCCGAAACCTCGTTATAATTGGATTTCGGTTAGCGCCGCTGTGACGCGAACTCTTTTAGCGTTCTTTTTATGTTCCTTTGCAAGTTCCGTCTCCGATATACGGAACAGTATGTATTTGTATTGTAAGTGAATAACCAATCCATCTACTTCGACTTCGGAGGCACCGCCACTCCTATTGCTTTATAACAGCATGGTGTTGCTGCTGTGTTCTGGTTTGAAGGTGATAAGGGAGGGCACTGGGCGCAATGGGTGCATGGCACTTAACCGAAGCGTTCCAACTTAGTGCTAAATTTATAGAAAATTGCAGTGACTTGCCATCAGGGAGACTGCACGTTCATTTGCGAAGTTATAAAAATACATATGTATATAATATCTAAAGCATAGATAACACAGCATCCATTTATTTACAGGCAGAAGTTACAGCGCATGGACACCAGAGTCAATAGGATTTAATCTAAGCCTTTGTTCGACAACAGGCGCGCTGTCAACTAAAAACGTGCCAATACCCATTTCACTAAAAATGTAAATGCAGTGTAAGCAACGCCCAGGAGCTTCCAAAATTCCTAAAAACTATCTATTACTACTATTTTTTATGCGTTTACCTAAGTTGTATAAATTAACCAAATATAAATTGTCAGTTAAGTCAAAGTGATTTCATTTCAAGTAGAACCCACGGAGCGCCATCCTAACTACATTTTGAAACAACCAAAGAGTGGACGCTCCGCTAATACGCAAGCTAGTTAATTAAGCTTATAATACTTAGGTAATACTTTTGAAAGTGAGTAGCTCGAGTCCAGAGACAATTTGCAAAGATCTAGTTAGTTCTCATTAAGGTTTTATCTGTGGTTAACGTCCACATGACAAAAGCAAGGCGGGCTCCGGTTGCCGGAAACAATGTGTATCTGTCAGCGTCAGCTTCTATCATTCTCCGTCTACTAAGTAAAATACGTGCTGCATTTCTACTGAAAACAGTATTTATGTAATGTTTCATATGTTCTGTTACATGAACGTTGTTTTTGGTATTCATATATAATAGAAATATTAAATATTTATGTCGTAGCTATTACTGATTTTTTGAAGAATCGACCTTTACCGTAATCCATTGTTAAGGGACCGATCGCCAGTTGAAAAACTACGAAAATAATAGAAAGCTTTCTTGAAGTCTGGTAAACACGCGTTGTTATATATAAAAATATTGTATGGTCAATAAAGTTTTATCTTCCCACCGAAACACAACAACAAAGACAAGAATAGCTGTAGAGTTGAGAAAAACAGTTTGTGGGTTTGGTGTACTTTAAGCTGTAATTAAAATCGATAATGGAGAAATGTTGGATCGGTATGGCAAATCTAAATTATGAGTATCATGAAACCTCTTAACGGGCGAGGCAACAACAATTAAATTTAAATTAATATCAATTAAAATCAGTAACGTGGAAACGTGGACTTGCATAATCCCCCAATATTCGTTGTTAACATGCACTGAATGGGGTTCCATAGAACACTTAACTGACGTGAAGCAGCAACACAATATCGTTGACCTATAGATACAAAATACGAAGGGTGGAAGGTGGTTTTGTTCCGGTAGCCCGACAAAGGCTTCGAGTGAAAAATCTCGTTTGAAACGACTTCTAAAAGACGGAAAAGTTTTGCTTTTTCTTTCACGGTACGTTTTCTTTTGTATTGAATAGCGTCCAGGGAAAGTTAAGATCATACTTACGGAGCTTTTTTCCGCTGAGAAAATGTAGTTAATTAGCCGAATGTTGGTCATTTTATTTTAAAACTTTCTTGCTACAGATCCGATAATAAGTGAGTTTAGTGCTAAATTGGAATGTTGGTTTTGTTCGCGTGAGTGCTAATTCATGTTACTGAAGTTTCTTTTAATCCAGGTTTCGCGAGACTTGCTTTGATTTCTAAAAGTTATTGTTAATTTATATGAACGTGTGCAACCGAAGATAATGACAAAGAAAAGGTCTTCGGTCAAGAAGAACATGTTTAACCTCTCCTCTGTAATCCACATTCTTAACTGTAAACCTAACCACACCTTGATTAGGTTTACAGCTAAGAATATACTCGTAAGTATCAAACCTTTCCAATATTAGGATCTCGGATTAGCGAAACGAAGTATTTGAGATGGCCGAGTGAATATATCCGTATACTGATAGCCAAACGACAGGACGGAAAAAGAGTTTTTTAAATATATCTTTATGAGTGAAAATTTTAAGCGTTGAAGTACGGTTTAGCAGGGAATTTCTGTTTACGAGCAACTAAGATATTATTTGTTCCTATAGTTTATTATCTATGGATATTATTAAAATTGTCTTTTAAATGTAGATTATTATCGTCGATGTCAGTTTCTCTGTATTATTTTTTCTTTTTTCCTCCTCCCGTTGCCAGTACTCGGTATGTGTCACTATATTTTTTTATCGACGTTATTTTATCAATGTGTAATCCTTCTTACTACATAAACTTCTTTCCCTTGTTTTTCGGGCTGCAAGAAATCGCTTTCAAGCGATAAAACCACCCATTGTGTGTTTTCCTTATGTATATCGTAGTATAGGAAAAACTTTTTTATTATTTTTATTATCTATGCGATTTTATTATTTAAAAAATATTCTTTATAACACCGTGGTAATACAGACCACCTGATGGAAAGTGAACACTGCCCCTGATGGATAGTGGACACTGCCGCTGGACATTTTTATCAAGCCTAGACAGAATCTAAATTCTATCTTAGGTCGACCATAATGCATTGCTACCTATGAGGACTGTGAACGCTTCGGTAAAATATGAAGTGTCCCTTACCTCGCCTTTCACGACACAGAACAGGTGGAGGCTCCTGAGTCACACCTTAATGTTCCACCAAACGTAGACCCATAGAACAAATAGGACATGTTTACAATCCCTATGAGTATAAACCACGATTAACTGTACTATTAGGTTATTGATAACAGATTTATTTCATGTACATATTATGTCAGGTTGTGTTAATAAAAAAAATGAAGTTAGTATTTACTTCGAAGAAATGAATTTCAGGTTTGCTCTCAATCAAAAAACTCTACCTTTTTACCTCAAGTCTAGAATGCGTAGCGGAAACATTTATACTTATGACCCTTAGAGATCCTCGGTAAAGCATTTGTCAAGACTTCGTGGTTTTTATTTTTTAGTTATTTATCCTAAAATAAATGTGTATAAAACACACCTACATTTTTATTTCATTCTTATTTAGTATGTACAGTTCTATATTATTCGCAAAGGAAATACGTTATTTTCGTTTTGTTATGTATCTAAAGCACAGCTTTTTGGTTTATTGCGACTTCCTTATATTGGAAACTTGGTATATCCCGGGGGAAGTATTACGGCTTCAGATATCAACCATCTTCTATTGATATGCAAAGAAGGGAGATGGCCAATTGTGTTTTGAAGCGTCGCTGGGCCGAAGTTTCACGAGTGATATGGGTTTTGTTAGAATAATTTATTTTTCCAAGAGAATTATATCAAAATACCGGCTATCGCGTCGACATATCTGTAAAGAATTTACTCCTAAGTTATATATTCGTACGTGTATTAGAAATGTGGTGACGCAACACTCCTTCGAAGAATATATTTTGAAGTAATATGAAGATGCAACCATAATCTTAAATTGGATTTTGGTGAAAGTCGCCCTTCGTTTTTATCCAAAGACCCTACGGACCTCATCCCTGTCCGAGTCAATAGCCATTAGCATAAAAGCAATATCGGAGTCCCGCCTCCAAAGACACCTGCTCCGCCATTTTTATAAAAGTATGCAAGTTCTGAAAACGTTTAGCGGAGATGGGTAAAATTTTGTGTTTTTATTACTATGTATTCTTTGATTTATTATTTATGTCTCTAAAGGTAAATTGTCGAGATTTTATTAAAAATTGGAGTCCGATAATGTTAGAGGTGAGAAAAAAGTGAGTTGGACCTAATTCTGAAAATTTCTTTCAATTGAACGTCTTATGGAGTAAGAACTTCTTTGTTGAGAGTTAAAACACAAGCATCAAAGTAATATAGGTCGAGGATTTATTCCTGATAAAAAAGAGACACACCTGAAAGAAAATCAAACCGAAATATAAAAAAAATCATCAAAGACTAACGTTACGTCATAAGAACAAAACTACATAACTGACACCTGTTTCATTATAGTAAGTGTATTAGTTTTTGTTTCGAAAACATTTTCAAATTTTTAATCGAAAAAGAAATTCAAAATTGTAGCATTCCAAACCTGAAGTGCTATTCATCGAGAAATTCAAAATATAAGTGGAATTATTTCTTTTTAGATTAGATTGAGTACCGCACGGACTTCCTCCTTGGAGCCAATATATTAGCATAAAAGCAATATCGGGACCGGCTTTCCCACCCTTACTAACACCTGCCTGTATTTTATAAAAATGCAACTAGGAAAGGCTAATAAGTAAAAACAAAACCCATTATAAGTTTATTGAAATGTGTCTTTCCACAAATTCACCTTAATTTTTTCTATCGAGATACTGAGAGACTGAAAAATAAACAACGTTTGTGGTTCGACTTCGGAGGCATAACCGCCACACCTATTTCTGCCTCATAACAGCAGTGTTCTTGCTACTGTGTTCTGATTTGTAGGGTCTGGTTAAAAAGAAACGCTTTACTAAGTCATTGAAACAATTCTCAGGGCTATCAACGCATTTGTCGTCAACCTGAAAATGAACTTCGATAATATCTCGGGATCTATCTATCTACCTTGGGTTCATTACAAGTGGTCATGGGCGGCAGTGACCACTTACCAGGTAAACTGCTCGTTTGCTAGTTTAATATTATAAAAAAACATCTTGTGTCATTTCTCATTAACCGGGCATCCCAGGTTGCAAATAACGTTATTTCTAAGGGTCTTTCGTTAAACGTATTAAAATATTGAAACTATTAGACGCTATCTCTGTACGAGTCAATAGATATTAGCATAAAAGGTAAAAAGCAATAAGACCGTCCCAGTTTCCCTTAATACCTGCCATCTATATTTTAACTCAGTACTACTCATATTTATGTGTTTAGTCAACTAGTATTGACAATATTAAAAGTGCATACATAGTAAAAACTACGGTATTATAAAATAATAATCCTTCACATAGGCTTTCCTTAGGCCTAAATATTTTAAATTGACACTCATCTCTGTATTTATAAACCTTTTGAGAAAAATGAAGATTTTAAACCTTAATATTTTCTTTAAAACCATATACGAGTATATGTTTAAAAACAATCACCACGGGACTTTATCATATTGCCTTTAAATGCCTTTTACTTAGAGCTTTTACAATTACTTGGAGAAAATCTAAATAGTTGTCAACCTTCCCCCTATTTGTCAGCTAGTTGCGCGAATATTAGATTACTGGCCTTCTTAAAAGCCTCTTAAAAGCCCTTTAGTCTTAAGTGCATAGAGGTCCCCTACGACCATCGCCTTGACTCCATATTATAAACTAGAAAGCAGGACAGTATATACTCGTATGTCTGCGATTGTGCCTACATACATCTTCGACTACAATTAAGGTTTGAAAGTAATCTATACACAAAATTAAACTGTAAATGTTTGCTGTCTGTACATGGATGATACCTAAGGGCAAACCATTTTTGGAAGTCTTTATTGAGTATTACACACTCAAAAATATGATTTTTAGAATATTTGTCGGTTTGTGTGTGCGTGTGCAAATCTAGAAAATGGCTGATCCGATTTCGATGCTGTTTTCACTGATGTATTGTGATACGCTAGACAACATAAATCGGTTCATAAAAAAAAGGTTGTGTCAATTTAAGTGAACGAACGGGGACGGGAATTGAAGCGGTTCAAAGTGCGCCGGGTCGGTCAGTTTTTAAATAGTTTAATAATAAACAGTGCCGCAGAAAGGCAAATTTCTCTCGATTTTATAAAAGTTATTTCATATATTGAACACATATACGATGTCACCCGCCAGGTACTAACGAATCGCACATGAGCATTTGCGCATATTATGCGGCTATATAATTGTGCATATAGCATTCTATTTACTTTTTATTTCTATGTTGTAGATTATAGTTGAAATGTTACATTATTTTTAATTTACTGTCCCTGTTTCTCTTATTTCATTGTCCTTGCCACAACTTATTAAGAACAAAAGTATAGAAACAGCTTACTTTATGGCGTCCAACTGTCCTGGAAAAATCAGATCTTAGGTCAGGGGTATCTTTTTAGTGTCAGGGTTTCACAACCATTACGGTGTTTACTTCACTCTAAAACCTTCTGTTTCAAGGCTTATGTGCTTTTGTTATTTTTATGGGGAAACTTCGTTAGTTTAAAATATGGCGGCATAGCCAGTTGTACATTGCAACCCTTAGTTATGGAACGATTTATAGTGAACTTTATGAGGATTTTGTATAACACGTTTTATGAGATAAGATAGTACAGATAAGGGTAATTTATGCTAACTAAAGCGTGCCATAATTTACTTTTATCTATCCGCAACGCTATTCTGCTTTTGACTTTATGCAGGGAATTATTTTATTACATAGTTAGCCCTCCCGCCCATTACTTCACTCGCGTAAATATGACCAATTATATTTTTGTAAAGCATGTGACTCTTTTTTCTTTTTGTGAATCTTTCGATTAAGTTGGAAATTGTAAACCGCCAAAAATAATCTTCATCACACGAGAGAATCCGACCAATTTTACTTCATGTATGAGATTTTAGTACTTTCACGGAGTATTAAGTAGGATTATTGAAATTTTTACGCTCAACCTTCCTGTAATATGTCAATTTACGAACTAGGCTATCAGACTACCCGAATTCTGGCATTCAGCGAAAACAAAAAGGGTTCTGTTAGGAGTTGAATAAAATATTGAATGTGTACAATGAATCTAGGGACGAGCTGATGGAAAATAGGGTGTAATACACTTATTCGACTACCTGGCATAATGTAATTGGCTATTGTTTGTTTCAGAACACGGCGGCACACAGATCAAGGGAGGCTACATGCTTCGGTACAAGCGTAAGTGGCTTTTATATTAGCTCTCCAGTACCTATACGCAATTCATATACATAAACAAGTCTACGAGGATGACATTCACTTTTGTTTATGTAGCACCAATTTTTTTTATTGACTTTAAATGCAAGACTATGTTCAGATTCGGATGACTACATATTAAAATTGTATCATTTTTATTTTTACTAAGCATAAAGTTTATGTCAATAATATTTTACTTTAACTTACATTAAAACTTTTATTAGTAATAATATTCCTCATTATTTCCTGATAGAAAAAATAAATGAAGATCAATTTTACGTCTATAGGGACATAGCCGTCTTTTACTTTGACTTGGAAACAAAAGGTATCAATTCTTTAAACCGCTTTATTTTTCCATTGTTTTTGTTGACGAATGCCTGAACAAACAGTCTCTGAAGTAATGCCATTGAACACTTTATTCCATCCACTTTGAAACTTTTACAAACTTTTCTAAAAGTACTACGTCTTATCTCAGCACTAATGCACTCTTTACGACTCTTTCTGTATCTGAGTTTTATGTACTTTTCTCTATAGAAGCAGAGTATAACTTGCGAGTAAATAATTTTATTAAAATCGTTACATTTATGTTGTTTTCTTCTTTCCTCTGTAATATGATAGGAAGATCGAGACACTTTATTGATACAAGTTAAACTTTAAGTTATTCTATACCGAAATCATGCATACATAAATACAAATACACGTTAATCTGTCGTTTTGGATTACAATTTGTTTTGTCACAAGTTTTATACGACAGACTAATTGGTTGCTTTCCTTCGCTTCGCTCGCGGTTATGTCTACGTGCGCTGAAATTATTAGGTACTACTTCCAAAAAAGCTAATTTGATGTATTGTAGTTCTCAGTAACTCATTTCTGAATAGTTAAACACCTATTTGGAAACAGTCAATAAGTAATAATATAAGTACCTAACCACTAATTCAATTTGTAAAACAATCCGAACTCCTTGACAGCTCGAGCCAACCCTTTCACAACGACACAGACGCGAAAAGGCACAGTTAATTTTACGGCTCTCTCTACCTTCACTCATAAAACAAGTTATGAGTGTCAGCTTGCGTCACGATTGTGACTTACGACTTTTCGGTTATTGGCTATCCGATGTAATTGATGAACTTCATACTTTATTCCCCATGTTAACGACTTCTTGTTTTCTATTGCCTACAACCTTTATTGTACCGCAGTTGATCAGATATGTTTTTATATATTTTTGAAGTACTAGTTACTACTAGTAATTTTGTAGACCCCGCCAACCAAGCTCCAAGCCTTGTTAGGTTAGTGGGGTCAATTTTGCCCCCCTCTCACTCTTGTATTAAGATCGAATCCACAATCTCTCGATCGTTAAGACACCCCGACTATTGGGCTGTTGCCGCTTAAATTTAGAAAGGTTCGAAACATATTTCACTAACAACTGCAAATTGTCAGAGAAACCATTTGTCGGACAGACCACCTAATAAGGCTTCGACATCGTTAAGTTGAAGGACTGCTATATCGATCATCACCAACAACTCCGTCCACTCAAATTGAAATGGATTCGCTAGTCCATCATGGCTATGCATATTGCTGGTTTCTGACAAAGAAATCTTATTACGCTGAGAGGAATATTTCAACGACGTTCGGCTTTAAATTCGTACCCAACGTATTTTCATCTACATATGAAGCTCATTTGCAACATAAATTAAATTTTAAAACAATACTTCAGTAACATAAAAACAAGATTTGGTTTGTTATATTGCTGTATTCTGTCAAATCCTATTACGCTAACGGGAATATTTCCACAAATTTTCGCTGTAAATTCGTACACAATATATAGTCTCATTCATCTATTTTAAAGGTTAATTTGCACTACAAATTAAATTTTAAAATTATTATTTAACGGTACATTTCAATCACAAAACAGGACTTGATTTGGTACCTTTCAATGTATAGGTTGAACACCTATTCCTAGTTTTATATTTGTAGTAATATTATGTTGGTGTAAAATTCCGAGAATAATATAGAACGAGTGTACCCTCACACTGTTGTCTTTAGCGGCAATAGTCCAATGGGTAGGCTGTCAGACATTCGGTCGAGCCCGACAACCCATTGGCCCTCCCCATTGAGGTCGTGGGTTCGACCCTCACCCAACCATTACACTATTGACGTGAACCCACGCCTAGCACGCCTTTGAGCTTAGGTGAAGGTGACCAAAACTACTAGCATGTTAGATGAAAAAAAAATGTATCGTTAGATATATTTGCTAGTCGACGTCAACAAGTAACAAATCCAATTTTTCTCGCACAACGACCAATAAGTACAAGACCGACTACCGAAATTGAGCGCGGCTGGAAATAATCTTCACGTGAATCGATCATAGGAATACGAAAGGGCCTCGCCGCCGTAAAATTCCTTCGAGAGCCATCCACACGCGTCACAGTTGCGGGTTATGGCTGGGTGATAAACTGCCTGCCTGCGCATTGATGGAGTTCGTAACATTTGTAGATCGGTATACGATATTGGTGAGGTTGCTTGGGTAGCTACAGTTTCATTCATTTGCTGAACGTGTGTATAATTGTATAATTGCTCATTAATACGAAGTGGCACGTTAAGGACGACCTTTCCTTGCGTAAACCTAGTTTCACCTTACCTTTACTTTACCTTTGGTTGTTGTACTTGTGCTTTAAAACGTGTTTTATATTTGCACTTACAAGTTTAGATAACAACAATACTATCTAAAACAATTACCGAAATATTTTATTTTAAAAATATGTAACGTCACACAAGGTTTAGAACTTTGACGAGGACGAGGAAGGATGAAAAAATCAATCGAATAGTCCATCTAAGACACGGTTATGCTTGGTTGCTTCTCAATTTAACATATAAAAAGCTCACTTTAATTCATAAAAGCTCGTTTAAGCAGCGATAGCCCAATGGGTAGTGTGTCGGACTTACGATCGAGAGGTTCGATCCCCACTCCCCCATTACACTATTGACGTGAACACACTCCTAACACAAGCCTATGAGCTTAGCTGGAGGGGTTAACAAAATTACTAGTATGTAT